>JAPMOQ010008571.1:10370-41535 GCA_026543055.1 Argiope trifasciata | reverse complement strand
ATATAAATATATGTGTATATATATATATATACACATATATTTATATATAAAGAGAGAGAGAGAGAGATTTTCTTACCGATACATTCATTAGAAAATTTATTCTGAGTGCAATTGAAATGTGGTCTCGTGGATCGCACCTCCACAGTTAAGACCTAAAATTTCACCTCCCCAGTTATGGGTTAAAACCTCAGTAGAAATACCTGTCATTATTTGCCGTTAACATTTCACTAGAGGAGCTTGTACCATCAACTCATCCTATGTAATGGGCATGAAAGACATAATGGAATGTGGAACTAATGGAATATCAATAATGGACTTTCGCACATTTCTCTAATATCTTCTATGACAGGAATTAATAGATATGACTGACTGTGCATTTTGAGCCACATTAGAAATCAGTGCGTTTTCGTGCATGTACTTTGACAGCAGCTTCAAATAGCAAATACATAGCTAGATTCAATCTCTCATATCCAATATAGGCCTTAATATAATAAAGTATATGGTAATCTAGTGCAAATTATGTTCATATTTTTAAAAAATTGTTATAAGCCAGTAAGTATAAAATATTTCATTTTTTTAAGTCTTACTATTTTAAAATTTTCATTCTTTTCAGTATCAAATATAAAATATCTTTCATCAAAAAAAAAAAATTGTTATAAGCCAGTAAGTATAAAAACACGACAAATATTTACAGCGAAACGAACACAGGATAGCAAACAGTAGTGTAGTGATGGATCGAACCTGCGATGATCGGGTTTGAAAAACAGTAACTTAACCATTCGGCAAAAGCCTTGGCTGATGTCTAGTGGCTGTTACTGGCTAATGTCACCACAATACTCCCCCACCAGTGAGCCTCTAGACATGAGCGAACGCTTTTGCCGAATGGCTAAGTTATTGGACATCAAACCCAAACATCGCAGGTTCGAACCATCACAACATTTGGTGACCTCGGACTATGAGCTTTCAAACTGCTGTCGGGGCACCACCTACCCGCAGCAAACGAAACCAACACAAAGTCGCCACTCACTTAACGGAGCAGCAATTCTCTTCGCTCGCCAAAATGCTTGGCGGTACCACTCTCGTCGCTCACAATAACGCTTGGCGCTAACGAAGCACTCTCTTCGCTCGTCATAACACTTGGCGCTAACGAAATGCTCTCTTCTCTCACCATAACGTTTGGGATTATAAAAATCGTTCACCTTCTACAGGGGATTATATGTTATAATAAAAGTCATAAATTCGGTGACTATATAAAATTGCCGGTCATTATACAAAATCACTATTGAATTTAGTAATTATGGTAAATTATTTCATATTTATCATATTTACCGAATTCAGTTGTAATTATGTATAATCACTGGTAAATTTTATATAATCACCGAATTTATCCTTTTTACCATGACATACGGTAAAAGTAATAATTTCGGTTATTATATAAAATTACCGATTATACATAATCACTTCTGAATTTGGTAAATTATTTCATATTTATCAAATTTACCGGTTAATTTATTAAATCCCCAAGTCGTAATGGGGATTTTAAAAACTAACCGGTAAATTTAATAAATATGAAATGATTTACCGACTTCAGAAGTGATTATGTATAATCATCGGTTATTTTATATAATCCCCGAATTTATTACTTATACCGTAACATATACACACTTTAACACAAGGAAATAAAGAGATAAAGAAAGGAAAGGTTCTAATTTACTAAATTCTGGAAATATTATTTTACTGGTTATATTTCTATTCTACTTCAATGTTAAATGCAAGTTTGTTTAAAAACTAGCCTTAAATAACAAAGGTGATAGCCTCTGGTGGTTAAAAAATGGTAATAAATTCTACCACTTCACTGCGATCTCAAAAGCCATTAAGTAAAAGTTACACTGTGGCACAAAAGATTGAGCAATTTTTTTTAAAAAAATTGTTTCTTTACTTTTATTCAGAAATCCAGAATGGAGAGTTCTCCCTAACATTTTTAACAACATTCTTCACTTTTTTAGTCTTTTTATTTTGTTTTGTAACATAAAAAAAGCGTGTTTGAGTGACTGAAAAATGCAAAATGAGTTTATAAAAAGGAAAGAAAACGCTTTTTCGTGTTACTAATTTTTTTTCTTACTTTGCATTTTCTTTAATTTTATTAGCAATAAAAAAAGAAACAGTATCACTGACTGTTAGAAAATAGAATTCATTTTTTTTTTCTTTTGATAAACACAAGTGCAACAAAATTATTTCTAATTGTACAAAAAAGCATTTTTTTAATAATCAAAAATTTTCTGAAAAGATAATTCGTCCTAAAAACATTCAGCTACTGTTAAAAAAAAGTGAATCAAAAAATGTGAATCCCTAATTTTTGGATTATTTGGTCCTTAAGATTCATTTTTTTTGTAATAACAAGATATATAACTTCAGTTTAAAAAAAAATACAATGCAAAATTCCTTTTTATACGAGATTTCTACTTCTAAATAACATTTTATCGAGTTTGAAAGCAAGGAAAAGTATATATTATGAAATTTAAATTCAATGAGATACAGCAAAATGTCTTGTTTAGGAATAATATTGTTGCAAATTTAATTTTACTTTCTTGCAAAAAATAATTCTACTTGTGAATTATTCTACTTCTACTTGTAAATGACTTTTCTACTTGTTCTTAATTGTTGAGATTTCTACTTGTAAATTATTTTTTATCCAGTTTGAAAACAGGGAAAAATATGCATTGTGAAAAAAGAATTCGTCCTAAAAACATTCAGCTACTATTTCAAAAAAAGGTGGGTAAGAAAAAAGTGAATCTCTTTTTGATTATTTGTTCCTCAAGATTCACTTATTTGTTGTAACAAGATATGGAACTTCAGTTTTTTTAATAAAATGCAGAACTAATTTTTAGAGGAGATTATTACTTCTGAATTACTTTTTATCCAGTTTGAAAGCAAGGAAAAATATGCATTATGAAATTTAAATGCAATGAGATATAGCAAAATGTCTTGTTCTAGAATAATATTGTAACAAATTTAATTTTACTTGCTTTCATAAAATTTCTCTGAAGTATATCTGGTATTCTAATAATTTAATGAAGAACTGGAAACGATATCAACATAGAATAACGAATTATATATTAATATTCCACTCACAATTTCGCTTTATTAAAGTTCTTGCTCTCTAAACAACCGTTTCAGAGACTTGAAGAATCAAAAGTTAATATTCCGTTACATTCAAGCATTATTAACTTCTGAATAATTTCGTTTTATTTTAAACTGTTTTATAGATATTTATTCTAATTTTGCCTAGATATAGATAATAATGTCTTATTTTCGGTGTAAATGAAATTTAATAAAACGAGGTGATAATTTTTTTCTCTTATTGGCTGCCTGGAGATTTTGAATTTTTGTCTATATGTGTTGTGCTTTTTCTTGAAACATAAAAACATATTTTTATCAATTCTGTTTTATGACTATTAATGCTACTAAATTATAAAATTCTCAAATCTTTAAGTAGCGATTTGTAAATCCAACGAAGGATTTAAGATTTAAAAGAAAGCATTATGAATGCAAGTATTATGGAACTATTGTTAAAAAACTGTATTTTTAAAGTTAAAATTAAAGAAAAGAATTTCTAGCCAGTGCGTGCACCTTAAATTCAATAACATTCAAAACACTTGTGAAGATACCGATAAATGTTTCAAACCCCATCGAATCCCATGGTTTATTGTTTTATATATCTATTAACTAATGAAAAGGCTTTCTTTTATTATTTTATATTTTTACAGGCTATCTAATTAAGGTATCCGATTTTTTTAATTACTATTATTTCTTTTAGTTCAGACTTTCCACTTTCCAAAACAGTTTGTAGAAAAAGGAAGGCCTGATCTATCATCCATGGTTACCTAATTTTAGGCTAAAATTTGTCTTTCACTTCAATTTTCGCAAATCTTTAATTAAAAAAATAAATTTACATAACATGATATCTCAAAAATTAATAGAGGTTTTTACGTAAAAATTTCATTTTGTGTTTTAAATGATATGGGCAAAGAAATAAACCGAACGTTTTATGGTTGGGCACATACTTTTTCATTTACAAGTGTTTCTAGAAAAACTAAAGAGGGAATTTATGGAAAAAATGCACATATACATATAATTTTACCTACGATTTCTTTGCATCAGAAAATGTTTCTTTTGGTTCATTTCATTCATCATTCTAAAACTTGTGTACAAAGAAAAATAAGATTGCTATATTACAATTTGGTGTAGAATGTTAACCATTTTGATTACATTTCATTAAAATTTACTATTAATATTCCTATTTCTCAAAATATATTTTATTTTTTAAAAAAATGTTGTATTTATAGTATTTTGTATTATAATTGACAATGCATCTAAAAATAATTTAAAAAAGTTTTTAAAAAATTCAATTTTTAAAAATGTTTTCTTTGAACGTAGTCGGATACCTTAAGTAGAAAGAATTTTTTTCTCTTAAATGAACTGACATGGTCTTTTCCTTTTTGGAGTAATTTGCAAAAAAATAAATAAATAATAATATTCTTTTTAAGTATATCGCTCAGTTTATTGAATAAAAATTCCAAGCATACCTTCAAGCCCAAATTTCTTAAAGCATTTCATTCAGATGTACAGAAAGCTGGAACCTTTAAAGGATAAACATTCTCTGAGTTAATAAACTCAGGGAACATTTTTGGAATGACTTTATTTTTTATTTTATTTTTTGGTACCAAGGATAAGCTTTATGTTTGTTTAAAAGCCTCTGTCAATTATTCTGGCTAAATAGGCTCTTGGAAAAGATAGTGACGCATTCCACTTCACTAAACTCTCGAAGGGTCATTAAGCAGAATGTTACTTTGCGGCATAAAAAGCTGAACCGTTTTTCTAGTGCACCGTTTATTTTTTTTCTTCCATTTTCTTTCCTTAGCAATTCAAGAAGAAAAACACTCATGAAATTTTCTTTCTAAAGCTTTCGCTTTTGATAAACTTTGCATTAAAGTAACTCGGTAAAATTATTTTATGATTCTGTAAGAAGAAGACCTGAGTAATTGGAATATTTCTTGCCCAATAGATTAATGAAGATCCTCCATTTGTTCTTGTGGTTACATCAGAAGCATTTTTGTTTTTTCAAACAATTAAATTTTATTGCTGTATTAGTCTCAGAAAGATATTATAACTAGAGGAATAGAAAGGGAATTATAGTTAGAGAAGCAAAAATATGTTTCCTTAGAAGGATTTTTGTATTTGATAGATTCGATGCATGTGCTTATCTTTGGTTCAGATGCGAAATTACCTGCGAGTTATTGTCCAATTTACAGACATTTCCAAAATCCAATTGCTAATTTAAAAAGTTTTTATCGACCGATATCCGGTACAATCTAATGGAACAAGATACTGACTATATTGTGGGCTTCCATTTATTCGAGAACTTCTGATATTATAACACTATTCTCGTGGTGGGTCATATCAATGTCGGATGAGTGGAGCTTTTTCAATTGAAGGCAGAGGTTTGCGCCTTTCGTTGTTGCAAAATAGATAAATTTAATCATGTGCAAAATCTAGACGTTAAGAGCCAGCCGAAAATGGTATCAAACAATATTCATAATTATTTTCTTTTTTACAGACGTTTTACAATTATCTAAGACTTTTAATTGACAGAAATTTTTTTCCGATTATGTTGACTCTGTAGATATACTGGCTTTAAGTACATCTTTTGCGTTAAAAAAATCTTTCTGCTAAGGGCCTGTAACGAATTGATCCAGTATCTGCCATCACAGCCGATAGAGGACGCCCATATATTGACTGTGATTAATATTATGTTGACGCCACATGGAATTCGGCTGCAGTGTGGATCGCGAGTCAGTAAAAAAGATGACGACGATATTCGAGGGTGAATGTGGTGTGTAGTGTTCAGCTGCTGAAGCGAAAGGCATTGAGGCCTGGAGTTAGTGTGCAGATTGAGTAGATGATGATTATGAAAATGAAGTTTAAGTAGTGTAATGTATGAATTTCTTCTTGTTTTATGTTTGTGTATATTGTCCACCTGTGATGTTATAAATAAAAAATTTTAAAAGACAAATTTGGCCAAATTGGTCTTATCAAAATTGATGACATCACAGGCCTTATAAGAGTATCACTAAAATCATTCATTTTTTTGGTTTGTTCATTGGCTACGCGATTTCGAACTTCAGTTATTTGTTGCCTTCAATCATTCAAAATCTCCTAGCGAATACAGGATCATGTTCACACACGATAATAATAAAGTAATACTAGTAAAAGCAGGAAAAATATTTTTGAATAAATGATGTTGATGAGTATTTCCATTTCTGCTTTATTCATAGCCTACACTATTTCGAGCTGCAATTATTCAAAACCTCCCAACGAAAACAGGATCATGTTCTCACATGATAATATAAAAAAGATACCAGCCAAATCAAGCAAGCAATCATGTCGAAGACGCAATTATTGTAAATCATATGGGTCTTTACCAAAATATTAATGGTACTGATAACGATAAACAGAAAATTTTCTGTTAAATTCTCAGTCGTTCCTCGTTTAAGTGTGGTGACATCTTAATAAGCCAGTAACTGCCACTAGGCATTAGCGTTCGCTTTTGTCGATGGATAAGTTACTGGACTTCAAACCCAAACATCGCAGGCTCGATCCTTGGCGGAATTCACCCAACACTTTGGAGCAATTCCCGCCAACAAGCCACAGCCACATAAGTAGAAGGAGGCTTGTAAAAGAAATTTCGTTTAGCATTATAGTGAAAGAACAAAAGTTTAGGAGGGACGATTGGATTTGAATGAGTAAAAGATTATCCATATTCAAAGAGTCTCTTATGTTCTTTGATAAAGATGGATATCTCTTTTAGATTCATTTTATTGTTTGAATGACTGAAACCAAAATTTCATTAAGACATACAAATTACAGAGGCAAAATCACATACCAAAATTTGATATATATGAATCATTGTTTTTTTTAAGCTATCACATTTACATTGCTCTGTAAGTACAAGCTGCCAGATGTTCAACATCTTGTTAGGTTCGGTTTAGAATTTGATAACCGTTTACAAATATAGGTGTTGAATCTTTATATACAAATCGAACCATCTACTGGATGGTTATAACTAAGTGCAAGCGTTTCAAGGACTTTAAAAGAAAAACTACTTGGAGTACAAATTTAGTCTGTCTAATGCCACTTGGTCAAACCAAGCCCGAATGAGCCGAGCTCTTTCGAATGAAGGAGGAAGTGCGTGCCTTTCGTTGTGAACGAGCACCGTTCAGGTGAAAGGACGACTTTGCCCGAACACACAACCCTTTTGAGGGGCCGGTCGAACTCATTCATCCATCCGCCATTGAGAATTGAGATCCCAAACAGAGACCGACTCAGTACCCACAGAGGTATCAGTTGCTAGAGGAACTGGGAGGATTTTGCAGTCACGACCTATTGAACGTGCCATGAGCCAACACGGCGGTCATTAGCCGAGACTAGGACAGAACTCGGTGCCTCTTGATTACGAGACCGATGCTCTACTAACCAGGCTACCGCGTCCCTCGAAACTTAGTGTATATTATATTTACAACATAGGAAAATGAATGACACAATAAAAAAAAGTAGTTCAACATTTTTTCAGAGGTGGTGCTTTTTAATGACAATATTTTATTTATTGTAATTATATCACTTTTCTTTGTTGAAATAAGATATGAGTAATGTATTACAATAATTACTCAATATGGGATTCTTCAATCCTTCAAAAGTATTTTGTACTATTTTCTCCACCATGAATGTGATGAAAAGAAATGTGTTGATATCAATTCACACATTATTTTACTTCAGGCACTAAATAACGCTCATATTTCATCACTGAATTGTTTCTATAAAGAAAATCGACAAGAAAAAATTCTCAATATTTTGAAAAGCATGGCACATTAGTTCATAATTTATTATTTTAAATTAACGGTGGATTATTTGTTAAAATATTTCAATTGGAAAATTCAAATGAGAAAAAAAATTTGAAGCAAAAATTTTTGTGATTTCTAATTATCAAAAAAAAAAAAAAAAAAAAGCGATTGAATTTTTGAAACTCATATTTTGAATTTCTTCTGGATGCTTTAACTCAATGAATTATATTTTTCCCATTTTAATATAATTAGAGAAAAAATTAGTTTTATTTCATTTTTTAAATTTCTTTTTCTTTTTTTAATAAGTTTAGAGTATAAAGAAAATGTTGATACCAAGTAAATTAGTTCACACTTTTGAGAGAGGTATTATATTTAATTGTGTATAGATTTATTAATGTCGGTATTCGCAAACAGTTTTTCAATATTTCATTATTTATTGGAATTAGATTCGTTTGCCTTCCAGGCAGGAAATTATTCTTTTGAAAAATGTTCCAATCTTGAATTCGAACTTTTTTTTTAAAATATGGCTTAATTAGCAGAGGAGAAAAGCAATATTGTGATTGAAGAAACAAAGAAATTAGTTTTCATTATAGGGCCGGAAATGAAATGGAAATAATAATTATAAAGGATAATTCATAAGTTTCAAATTTGTCCTTAAATGACTGAAAAAAGTGATTTTCTTACTTTAGCACGTTATCAATTAATTATCCTATTTTATTATATATTTTTATAGTTTATTTCTGAAATTAAAGAAAATAGAGATGAAAGCGTTTTAATTTTATTACTAGTTATTTTTATTTCACTTCTCTTCCCAAATTATTTATTTTTTGGTATTTAAGAAAGGAAAAATGAAAAAAAAAAAACTGTTTGGTTTGATTACACTGGTGTAAGATATGAAGAGAGTTTATACATTTGATCTATGATCTCTAGAACAACTGTACAGATTTTAATAAAATTTAGTGTGAACATAGTTTGAAATAATGCAAACAATATATATATTCAACGGTTATAATAAACTCACATGTTTGTGCGTAATACTCATGGGGGTCTGAAGGTCTAAAACCGTGGTTGCAGAATACACAAAATAAATGGATTAATAAGGGGTATGGTATTCTCTTTCAGCTATACACGCCTTGCAAAGTGATGTCACACTGGAAATAATGCAGTTTATCAGTGCTTGTGGCAATGGGTCCCTCTCATTTACCAACGCTGCTTTCACTTCCTGGATGGCTGTCAGAGGGGGTTCCAATTCTCCACCCCAGAGCGTGCCAGACATGCTCTTTAGGGTTAAGGTCTGGAGACCTGGCTGGCCAATCCATCCGGTGAATATCCTCATTCTCGAGAAATTCTTCGACCAGAAGACCTCTATGTGGCCACGCGTTATCTTCCATTAAAATAAACGCGGGTTCCACTGCACCCGGAAAATGCGAACACAGTTCTACAAAATCTTATCCCTATACTTCACACCAGTCACAGAGCCTCTGTCAAACACGTGGATAGATGATCTAACATGATGCTTGCTCAGCTGATCCGGCCTTCTCTATGAAGGGGCCCAGGCGAAAGAAACCATTTGGGGTCCTAAATTTTTAGCAAAGTAAAAAAAACAAAAAAAAAACACAAACATTTGCATATTTATTCAATAATGCGTTATTTTGCTTTTACTATTCATTACTGCAGGAAAATAACAACTTTTTCCAATTTCTTTTTCGATACTTATTATAGCAAGAGCGTTTGTGCTTTATACCAGTATGCTTGATCGAAGATAGTCCTATATTCAATTTTAATTTGCTAAAAGAGGGCTCAGCATTCATTGTATTTAATCACTGGAAATGTAAAGGATTGTAAAAAATATTACATTAGATAGAGACAAAAGTAGACGGCTGATGATCTGCAAGTCCTTTTGAACCCAACTTAGACCTCTACCTCTGGGCTCCGGGTATGACGCTCTGTCTGAACATGACTGACTGGGTTTCCCTTATTCGTAAATGAACATTTCCTACCATTTTACAGATATTAATGCTACTTAGTCTCATAAAGGCGTCAGTCGATGCTCAGCCAGCCACATGGCTGTTTCCGTGTGCAGCCTTTCCTTGTAGACTTTTAATATGTGCCACAGTATTATTGTTCGGAACACGTTTAATTCTTAATCACGGTGGGGGACCTCTCAGTACCGGGGACGGTTGCGTAGCACCCATCGCACCGCCCAGATGGTCGGCCCTGCTGCCCAGACCATTACACTTCCACCTCCATAATTGTCGGCTTCGCGGACACTGGAGGGTAGGTAGAGGGTCCATGGCTTTCTCCAAATGAAACTACGGCTATTATCGATTTTTAGGCTAAAACGGGTTCCTATCAAACTATGTTTAGACCAGATTTTGTTAAAATCTGCCTAGTAGCTTTGGAGATCGAAGATCAAATATGAAATTTCTCATCATTTATTTGCACCAGTGTAGCTTAGAATTTTGCTTTTGAACTTACACTGTTTCGGCAATATTATTTTCTTCAGGGCTTTTACCGTTAGTGCTTTTATTTTTTTATAGTGCTTAATAGATAAAATACTTTTAAAAGACAACGCCTCAATTTTTCTTATAAGTGGCATCGAACATTATCCGGGTTTTTTTTAAATATAATTCTACTTTTAGCTGAAAAAAAAGATATCAAACTTCTGCACAATCCAAATAATATGCTATATTATGTTTACTCTTATTTCTCCTCCCGTGGTATTCTCGCACTCTCCTGACTAAAAACATGAGGTTGCGAGTCATGGAAGTCATTGATCGCCGAAAGTCACCCACAATCAAACTTCTGTTTATTTTAACGCATTGGAATCTCTTGTGTTCTTTAAGTATCCGACTACATTCGAAGAAAAAATTTTAAAAAATTGGCTTTTTAAAAAAAATATTTAAAACTATTGTTTTTATATGTATTATCAATTATAATGTAAATACTTTAAATACAAAAAAATCATTTAGAAACATAATATATTTTCAGAAGTCGAAAAATGTGTAGTAAATTTTAATGAAATTGGACAGAAATGATAAAAACGTTACACAATTGTAACATTATTATTATTGTAATTACAAAATGGTAATGTAGCAATACTATTTTTCATTGTTTACAAATTATAGAATATAATGGTGATTGAAGTAAACTAAAATCCTTGAAAAATTTTGAGATCCAAAGAAGATACGGGTAAAAATATGCGAATAAATGCATTTTTTCCATCAGTTCTCGTCTTAATTCTTCTAAAAACACCTATAAATGAAAATGTATTTCACCTGCAATAAAACTTTTGGTTCATTTCACTGCCTATGTCATTTAAAATAAACTCTAAAATGTTTATGTAAATACCTCTATTAGTTTTTCAGATGTCATGTTAACGGTGGAGAATTTTTAAGAAAATGAAAGTTTTGTGAAAACCAAAGTGAGAGACACATTTTATTTGAAAAATATGTGACCCTGGATGATTGGTCAGGCCTTTCTTCTCTTAGAAAAAATAAACTGTTTAAGGAAAATGTGAAGTCTGAATTTCAATAAATAACAATGAAAAAGAAATTCGTCAATGTGGTCTATAACCAGTGTTTTTAACGTAGTCGGATGCCTTAAGAGTATTGTGGTGGAAATACATCTGCCCTCATTCGATTTCTTTCATCACCTTGCTTGAAGCAGATGAATTAAGCACATTGCAGAAAAATGCTTTCACCCCACAATGGGTTGTAAATATTTATTTCGGAGTATTTCTCAGGTGTAGTGCAAAATTTTCATCCATTTAATGCAAGTTTCATTACTTTTTGTACTTCTTTTTCTAGAAGAAAATTTTATAAAAAAAGTACTTTGTGCTACCCTTGGGAGTTATATTTTGATTAAAAGAATGGGAATTTTATTCTCCCATATTAGTGGAGAGCTGGTGCTTTCTAGTAATGTAACATTGTAATCTTAATATTTAAATGGTCATGCCCTTATATAATGAATCCTAGTTTAAAACAAAAAATATATATATTGTATGTTTGTGAAGAAAAATTATTATATCCTCATAAGCGGTATCCTCATATAGGGTATTTGTTCATTTCTTTATCATTTTTTTTTAAATTTACAACTTTTTTTATTTTATTTAATATTATTCTTTTTTTTCATATGATTTATTAATTATCTATAATTAAAAATTCAGGCATCCAAAACATTCACAATCATCCAGTGAAAATATTACCAAATAATAATACAAATTTATTTCTATGTATTGCATCCTAAAGCGATCCTTGGAACTGTATTTTTGTCATGAAGAATTAGAATTTTTTTTAATTTCTTTTAAAACTATCTTCTATTTCATACAGTTTTAAATCATGAAGAGTAAAAAAAAATGTTTATTATCCTGAAACTTTTCTTTTTTTTTGAAGTACTTAATTACTATCAAACTTTTATGCAGATGTTTAAAAATTGTCTCGGTTTATTTTCAGTGCTCTACAATTAATTGAATGTAGACTGAAAGTTTTTTTTTTCAAAGTTTTCTTTAAAAGATTTAAAAAATCGCTCGTCGGCGAAAGAATATGCGTGGTTAACAGAGAAGAACTTTCTTACAATACAGTTAACGGTTTTTTCCTGTAGTTCTTTTTCTTCTACTTTTTTTTTCTTTTTCTTTCTTTCTTTTTTTTTTGTCGAAAGAGGAAAAAAAATTTACTTGTCTACATACTTTTGAGGGGGGAAAATCGATGAAAGACGTTTTTGCGGCAGAATTTTTTCCTAATTTTTTTCTTTTTAAAACAAAGGAAAAAGAAATATTTAAGAAGAAAGAACAGAATTTATAAATATGCTTCATTTGTGTTTTAGAACCGTTAAGGAAGTTTTATTGGAAGTTCGTTAGGTGTTAAAATCTCTATTAACTGATTAATATTAAATAAGTGTTTTTAAGCAATAATTTAACCCTTTTTTAAAGAGATCTTAAATTTATTACTGATATTTAAAAAAATGATATTTAGGTCTGCATTATAAAAACATCCAATGGATGCATGCTGATTTGATATATACTGCTAAAGAAAAATATTCAAAATAATATTTTAGCAAATGTCCGGTTTTATCGCTGTTATAAAATAAGATATTTAAAGATTAATTAAAATAAGATAATTAAAATGAATTTTAAAGTAATTACAATTAAAATGATTTAAAGATTAATTAAAACAAAAATAGAATATTTAATAATTAATTAAAATATAATAATTTATATATAATTAAAAATAAGATATTTAATGTCAGATAAATATCTTTTTTTTATTTTATACGTTTTACTGAGACTAAACAGAGGCAAAAATGAGAATTCTTTATTAATAATTTGAGTTATTTTTGTAATTTTGTATTGTTTAATGAGGCTTCTGAAACATGATAGTTGAAAAACAAAAGCATCTACTCAGAATTTTAAGCACACACATAAAATAAAACAACATACAAGTAAGAATTTAAATTTAAAATATATGTGCAAAGTATATGAGATGACTTTTCAAATCCATATGTAAAAAAATATATATTTCTTTTAGATTTGAATGTGCTTACGAGATTTTTTTAATATCTAGATCAAATCTCCAATATTGCGATATCACTAAGTATTCAAAATCAGAAATGCTAGAAATGTTAACACGGGAATCTATTAAGTATTTTTTCTTCATTAATTTGCTTACTGTAGCTTTCTAAACTTTTATCGTGCCCTTAAACAGAAAATTCTGACGAAAAGGAACACATTTTCCCCTGTCGGCAACTTTTGGAACTATTTTTTTTCGATGATTCCTTTTTCCCATGTCGTCAATAATACTCTTACAAAATGTGGTGGCTTTCCAGATGAAAGTTCAAACTACAGATATGTGTGAATAGCGTCAGTTTTTTAAAAAGCACCCTGAATATCAAGCAGAAATTTTAAGCCAAATACAATGAATTTCAAATATTTCATGCTGCCTTTGAAGAACAAAATATTTTAAACCTACAAAGTCCATTTTCACACCCACATCCCCCATTTGAAACTTATAGGGCCGCGGTGGCCTGGTGGTAAAATCTCGGCTTCGGAACCGAAGCGTTTCAGGTTCAAAACTCGATTCCACCGAGCAACCGTCATGTAAGCGGGTCTCTTGCTTGTTAAATCCGTCAGGCCAAACGTCCTCCCTCTGGTGTAGTGTGGTGTGGAAAGAGGGATGCCAACTCAAGTGTCGTGCTCGTCATCTGACGATGGTTAAAAATGACGAGGTACTTCCCTAAATAGCCTAGTGTTTCTTTACAACATGACGTTAATCTAACTAAAGTAAACCCCTCTGAAACTTTGCAGTTACGGCTGAAACAAAAACATGTTATGCATTCTGAAAATACGAAAAAAGGAACACCACATCACGGAGCTGACTTATTAGTTTTCAGATCATCCAAATCCCTTCATTCATCTTCTTCTTCTGATTGTTCCCCAACAGTCCAAATAATACTGGAAACAATTAATTGAAAACTTACTATGATTTAATCTTTGCAATAATGATTTTGAGACTGTTTTTTACGCATTGCAATTTTCAATACAGTGCGGAACTCCATTTTATTCTTAGGTGGTGGTGGGTCTAATACCATTTAGTCATACCAAGTCCAAATGAGTGAAGCCCTTTTAAATGAAGGCAGATGAGTGCGAGCACGAGTGAACGAGCACCGTTCAGGTGTAAGTAGAACTTTGCTCTAACACACAACCGTTTTTTATGGGGCAAGTCGGAATTGAGATCCAAATCAGAGACCGACTCAGTACCCCAAGAGGTATCATTTGTGATGGGAACTTGGAGGACCAATTGAACGTGCCCCAATTGCCATGAGCCAACACGACTGTCTTTGATTGAGACGAGGACAGAACTCGCTTCAGTTTGGTTATGAGACTGAAGCTCTACCAACCAGGATACCACGACCACTATTTCCTTCTTTCTTTATTTGCTGATTGAATTTAAAATCGTTTTTGGTTTCATTAATTTGTCTCTACTCAAATTATCTGAATTTTCTTTAAGATCCTTTTCACCCTCTAAGTTAATTGTAATGAGAGCGGAGACCTAATGGTAAGGTTCCGGCTTCGAGAATAGAAAGATTTAAGATAGGAACCCGATTCAGCTAAATATACTAAGTTGTATATTAGATGCTTTTAATGCATTTGAAATCTGATACATAAGAGACAAGAGACATACAGAGAAACATTCATTTTTATTTACATAGATTTCTGCATGATGGAATTTTTTATAATTTCTTTTTGAAAATTATTAAAATAACTTATTTTTATTAAAACTCTTCTCAATAATAAAATGAAATCCTAGCGATATTAAGAACCTATTTCCACATATTGAATAATTTGTTACGCTGTTGAAATCTATTTAAATAAATTATTAAAAAAGCGGGGAAATATAAAATAATTGTGATTAATATTCTTCTTCCTTTATATACCTTTATATCAATATCCCAAAGTTATCTGAAATAGTCTGTCAATTATTCTTTGCGGGAGCCTGCAATGCGTGTCGTCATGCAAGACACCTCTCAAAGATATTACGGAAAGAAAAAGTTTTCCACCACTTCTCCCATCATTTTAAGGTTGCAAAAACCTCTTTATATACGGCAAAAGAACAAAATTTGACTTTTAAGAAGTTTTCTCTTGGGAAATATTTGAAATCTTTGTGGACTCGCTGTCAACTCCATTGATGCTGAATATCTCAGACGCCAAAGTGAATAATTTTTGAATTCAGATAAAAAATAAATTATGCGTTATCTTGATGCATCTTTGCTCTTATAAAGAAAAAAAAAATTTTCGCGAATGTACATTTAAAAAAATAAAGTAGGAGATGAATTTGTATAAATTGCAGTGAATTCCTAAATTTCCTTCAAAATTAAATTAATCATCTGAGCTTTTATCAAAGCATCACTCCTTTTTTCAGAAGATATGTATTCTAGGTTTTACTCTTAAAATGCTGATTTACTTTATATTATTAAACTTTATTATTTCAAGGACAGGTGTATTTCAATCTCTATTTCCACAGCCATGATATTAGCTTAAAATATCTCGATACATGTAAAAAACCTTCGTTTCATTTTTAGTTTCTTACCCTATAAGACAAACCCAAATATAAAAGTAATATGCCATTTGATAAATCCTGTGAGACTGCAGAAAAATTGTATTGATCTCCACTCTATCCCATTTGGCTATATTTAAACATTTCAAACCAAATTTGTGCGAAATATTTAATGGATCATATGAGAGAGAGATACTGAGGTGAATAAAGAATGAAACGTGCTGCTATCAAAATGTATTGTTGCACAAGATTGAAATGCAGATATTGAAATTTCATCGAGATTTCAATTCGAAATGGTGCGAAATTGTAACAATGCATTTCTGGGTCAGATGTATAATCATATTTGGTAAATGTAAATCTTAAAAGAAAAATGTAAATCTTACTTATGGAAAATGTAAATCTTAATTGAATTGCTAAATACACTGATGGAAAAAAAAATCCCAACACCAAGAAAAAATTATTGTACAGTAATGAAATTTCAGGAATATATTTGTCTAGGCAACATATTCAATTGATTAAAGTTTCACGATCACAGGTAGAGCCATTTCAAATGTGAAATGTTGGTACATTAATAACTGGTGTAACCGCCATAATTTTGAATTCAAGCATGCAAACGTGGATTCATTGTGTCGTACAGGTGTCAGATATCAGTTTGTGGGATGGAGTTCCATGCCTGTTGCACTTGGGTGGTCAATGCAGGGACGGTTAATGCTGGTTGTGGATGACGCTGGAGTTGTCGTCCAATGATGTCCCATACGTGCTCGATCGGAGAAAGATCTGGTGATGTAGCAGGCCAAGGCAACATGTCGACACTCTGTAGAGCACGTTGGGTTACAACAGCTGTATGAGGGCGAGCGTTATCCTGTTGGAAAACACCCCCTTGAATGCTGTTCATGAATGGCAGCACAACATGTTGTATCATTAGACTGACGTACAAATTTGCAGTCAGGGTGCGTGGGATAACCACGAGAGTGCTCCTGCTGTCATACGAAATTGCTCCCCAAACCATAACTCCAGGAGTAGGCCCTGTGTGTCTAGGCCACAGATAGGTCACTAGCAGGCGTTCACCTGGCCTCCTTCTAACCAACAAACGGCTCTTACTGCAACCAAGGCAGAACCGGCTTTCATCAGAAAAAACAACAGATCTCCACTCCGTCCTCCAATGAGCTCTAGCTTGACACCACTCACGTCGCAAATGGCAGTGGTTTGGAGTCAGTGGAATGCTCTGTACAGGGCGTCTGGCTCGGAGCTGTCCTTGAAGTAACCGATTTGTAACAGTTCGTTGTGTCACTGTGGTGCCAACTGCAGCTCGAATTGCAGCTGCAGACGAAGTACGATTAGCCACAGCCATACGCCGAATACGACGGTCTTCACTCTCAGTAGTACCACGTGGCCGCCCGGGACCTGGTCTTCTTGAGGCAGTACCTTCCCTTGACCACTGCCGCCAATACTCATGCACAGTGGATACATTCCTGCCAAGTCTTTCAGCAATATCTCGGAAAGTAATCCCACCTTCTCTTGGCCCTACAACACGACCTCGTTCAAACTCAGTGAGCTGTTTATAATGGTTTCTTCGTCTTCTCATAGGCATCCTTGACTAACATTAATCCACTACGTCAAATCTCAACTGTAAATCACGATCACGAACCTTATCACGCATATTTAAAGCAAACCTCATTTCCATGTTCATAGGGTCGCTACTAGCGCCACACTTACGCGTGTAGCTCGAAATTTGAATCGACGTCATCTTTCAGATGCATAAACACGCCTACCAAATTTCGTTTATCTAGCACAGCTCCTTCCTAGTGTTGGGATTTTTTTTCATCAGTGTATTTAATGAAAAATTTTACAGATCAGTAATCCCAATAAACCAGCTGATTACCAAAGGCGGCTAATATGAAACTAAATTTTTTGAAAGGATCATTTTCCAATTTACTACTTCAGAAAGATATTTCAGTATATCAATAATAACGCTACTGAGCTAAGATTTCACTTTATTTATTTTCTATCTGTAACCGCGCAATCTGTCAAAAGAAAATAATAAGCATTCTACTACCTGTTGAGATTTTAGAAGATAATATATGGATATGATACATTACAATGAATTATAATATAGTGGTATTATCTTTTATATATATATATATATATATATATATATATGGATATGAGCCATTACATTATGACCACCCTCCATCAATGAGAACGGGCTCGCCCAGGAGCAGAACCACTGCGCGTGCGTGGTTGATATTGGAGTATATAAAACGGGTATGCAGTGTCTTTCTAGAGCTATTAGCGACATAATGGGAAAAGCAGCGGATTTATCAGACTTTGATAAAGGTCAAATCGTTATGGCTCGGCGACTTGGAACATCAATATCAGAAACGGCGCATTTAGTGGGCTGTTCATGTGCAGTTGTTGTGAGCACATATCAAAGGTGGTGCAGGGATGGTGAAACGGCAAGTCGCCGGCCAAAAGTGTGTCGTCCACGGCGCATTGATTCCAGAGGAGACCGGAGAGTGCTACGCATTGTTCGCAGAGACCGAAGGGCTACAACAGCCGAAATCACTACCAGCTACAACAGTGGTGACACAGGCAGTGTTTCTCAACACACTGTGCAGCGTACATTGCTGCGTATGGGCCTACGCTGCCGGAGGCCGAAGCATGTCCCTGCACTAACGGAATGTCATCGCCAGATGCGTCTGCTATGGGCCAAGAAACATCGGAATTGGACACCAGAGGAATGGAAGAAGGTTGCATGGTCCGATGAATCACGTTTTCTGGTCCATCATCTCGACGGGCGTGTGAGAATACGCCTATTTCCAAATGAATCCCTTGCTCCCGGATGCACAGTTGGACGGAGACAAGCCGGTGGTGGGGGTATTATGGTGTGGGCAATGTTTTCATGGAGCACATTAGGACCCATAATCCCCACAGAACAATGCTTGACGTCTGGAAGGTACGTGAACATGGTTGCAGGCCAGGTTCACCCATTCATGGCAACAGTGTTTCCTGCGGGGGATGGCGTGTGCCAACAGGATAATGCACCATGTCATAAGGGTCGAATCGTCATGGATTGATTCGAGGAACATTCCAGTGACTTTCAAGTCATGTCTTGGCTCCCAAACTCACCTGACATTAATCCAATAGAGAATTTGTGGTTCTACTTGGAAAACCAAATTCGTGCTGCCACGCTACCCCCTCGCAATGAGAGGAAATTGCAGGATCAGTTGGTGAGCGCTTGGTACCAGATACCTCAGACTACCTATCAGCTCCTTGTGGAATCAATGCCACGGCGGGTGCGAGCAGTTTTGAAGGCTAAATTTGGTCCTACATGTTATTAGCAGGGTGGTCATAATGTAGTGGCTCTTCGGTGTGTATATATATATATATATATATATATATATAAATTACCAAGCAGAAAGAAACACAACCGAATCAAAACTATAACCAATAGAAAAAGAATTCGGCCTAAAAACTTCGTCTTGTTGTCAGGCCGGATTCTTTTTTTTTTTTGGTTATAGTTTTGATTCGGTTGTGTTCCATTTTGCTTGGCTTATTTTGGTAATTAATTTAGATTCATTTGTATTTTAGTTGTAGCTGCATTTGCGCTCAGCAAATACAATGATTGATATAAAAACTAAAAACTTTTTTAATTCTTAAACTTGTTTGAATCAGTAATGATTTAGTAAAGTTTCGATTTCGGTTTTGGTTTCGTTTTCTTGGTTAGCGCCGTTTTTGTTTCGTTTACATATTTCTATAAATTATAGTAATTTGGATTTGTGTCATTAATTGGTTATATTTCATTTAACTTTCATTTTGTGAGCTTTTAGCTTTTAATTCCGAATTGAGTTTTAATTTCGATTTCGACTTGCTCATTCGATAGCGATAAAACTTCGACTACTTATTACTTGCACTTTCGTGTTAGTTATAGGCATAATAGAATAATCTAAAGAATAAAAAATATTTTCAGATCTATTTACCGCATCTATTAACCGTGGATTAACCATCAAATAAGTTGCTAAGGAAACACAACAGATTCAGTAAAGATGCTAAATTCAGTCTCGACTTTTATTTTTGCAGCCATTGTACGTATATGAAATGCAAGTCTTTGTCAGAGGTAATAGCTTTATTAGAGAATGTGTGAGAAAGTTTTAGGAAAACCAATCCAATAGGTTAGGAATTTTAACTAAATATTTAGTAAAATTTTTGCGTTTTTTGCAGTGACTTCTGAAAACATGATAGTATAAATAATTTGGCAGCATCTTAGTTTTCAAAAAATTATCTTTTGAACTATATTAAAGATTTTATGGTAGAAATATATTTTCTATGTTTAATCCATTTTAAAACAAACTTGAGAATTCCGAACGAATATGAAACGAATCTCGAGATACAATGACTAGTTTCTTTCATTACCATCCTGAAAGGACAGTGAGCTTTACGATTCTAAAAGAATGCACAAATATGTGACATAAAAATGAATATTTTCTTGCAGAATAGAATAATTAAAAGAGAACAAATACTATTTATTCTTCTCCTTTATATATCATACAATTTCTATGAATGCATTCATTGCCGACAAGAAAATGAATATCCTTCTTCTAACCACTCTTAATTACGCAAGATAACTCTATTAAATTCAAATGTTATTTCCTAAATTATTTCTTCTGTGGCAGCAAGGCGCCGGGTACCGGCTTGTATTATTAAGAATTTTCAAACATATGAGTTTGCTTTCTAAAATAATCTGATATGAAAAAATGGAAAATCAATTTTCAGCAATCAAATATAAGAACAAGATAGCAAACAAATTAGTAAAAAGAAAATAAATGATCATTTATTTAAATAGTGTGTTTTAGCTGAAACAAGCATTTTCTCTGTGCATGCTAATATAGTTCAAACCGGTAATATAAAGGCTAATATCAGTTGAGCAGCCTTTTATATATGGGCGAAGATCAGTTCAAAAAAATTCGAAAGAATTCAATAAGCAGCCGTGAAATTACAAACGAATTACAACTACATCCAGCAACGGGTTATATCTATGTATCTATGCATAGAATTAAATGAAGACTCCTGAAAGCCTCTGTATGTTGGAACAACAAAAACTCGAGAAATATTTAACGTATATTAAAGATATTTATACCATTTTGTAGAACATTTATTTGGGAAAGTTTCAGTAGATTAAAGTCAAAATTCGAATAGATAAGAAGTTTCATAATTGCAATTTTAACTATACCACGCATGCGCGAAAACCTCAAATTGCGCATGTACAAATAGCAAGAGATGTGGTATGCATATGCGATATGCTTTTTTTTTGTTTATGTCTGTTTTTAAAAAGTGATACAAATCTTATTATTCCCAGCGATAGTTTAGTTTAGTTATATTAACGTCCCATTTTAAAGTAACACGAGGGCTATTTTGGGACGGACCTCGACATTTGGAACCAGGGTTAGATGACGAGGACGACACCTGAACTGGCATTCCATCTCCACACTACGCCACAGTCTGACGATGTATTGGCCTGACAGATTTAATGTGCAAGAGACCCCCTCACACGGCGGTCCATCGGTGGAATTGAGTCTCGAACCTGAAACCTTCCTGTTCGAAAGCCGAGACTTTACCACCAGGCCACCGCAGCCCATTCCCAGAGATAGAAAATCCAGCCTTGGCCGTGAAGCCTTAAATCCCAAAGAGCTTCGTTTGTTGCACGATATGGAAAATGAAGAGTTAAGAAACTTTCTGTTTGCAAATATCAGAAAAAGAATGGCCACACTTGAGGAAGAAGACAATTTTGATGAGCGAAATAACTGTCTCACCTTAAAACGCACTGCAATAGAATTATGGAGAAATAATGAATCTACCGAGGAGCTAAAGATCGCCAGTATGATGACAGAGAAAGACATTTAAGTTTGAGACAGAAAGGACGAAGTTTAAAAAATAAGCATAAATTTTAAAACATCTTTTCTATTGTATATTTTAAGCAGATTGTTTTATTTACGACACATATTTTTACCCTTTTTAACATTCTAAATATTTTTCAATGTGAGCTATAAAAATTGTTTTGTAGCTATTATAATAATTTTTTAAAAATATTTTTATATTTGTTGGATGCGTAACACGGATATGTCATATCGGGTAAAGGCTGTACTTTAGTTTACAGCTAATTTTTCTTCTGGAATGCTATGCTATGGACAACGCGGTGCGGGTATTGATTGTACAAGATATTTTACAAAAAGAATAGGCAACTATATGATCAATCACAGTTTGGAAAAAAATTGCACAACATATCCAGAAATTTAGAGCAAAACGAAATTGAAAGATAAAGAACATAATCGTATACATGAAGATGAGGCATCAAGTTTGAAGCAACCTCTCATTTATCTGATTTTATTTGTTTATAATGGGTACTATTGCCGCATAAATAACGTTTACCGCTAGCTTAGTGACCGAATGGTCGAAGCACGCGATTCAAACCCAGAGTTTGTGGGTTCGATACTCGCCATGGCTGTTGTGTCCAATGTATGGATTTTTGGTTTGTTTCCTTATGTTCTCCAACATTCTAGACTTTGTTCAGAAAATTAATTGTTCCTAGAATATTCTGTCCGTGTATAGAAGCTGATTGATACCCACTAGATTGTGGGCAACTTCTCGACCTGGTTGTCGTTGCAAGTCGCTGCTTTCCTTCAATAAACTTTCTCGCTAGTTTAAAGCTGATGATGTATTTATTTAGATCTGCATGACAATATAAACACGAGGCAAGGATATAGAATTAAATTATACGATACGAGTTTCCTGATTAACCCTACACAGGTCGCGCGGATTACAATAGTTGTTTTAAATGAGTTTGATGTTTAAAAAATAATTAAGAAGTGCCTTGTTATGTTTAAAGTTGATTAAAGAATGTTGATTAATTATTTTGGAGTTTTATTTTGATTTGAAAATAAAAATAAAAATTTTACAATTGTAATCCGCGTGCTCTCTTATGTGACTTTATAGAGCGCGACCGGTGCAGTGTTAAAAGGAAAATAAATACCCTGTATATTTCAGCCCTAGTATTTAAAAAAAAACATATTTCGTAAAATTAATCACGGATGGATTTAAGCAAAATGATAGAAAAGAAAATAATTTAAAGCATCTATAATCATTCCTTTCTTCGTTTAGGCGACAAAATACACAAAAAAATAATCAAAACACCGAAAAAAAATTTATTGGCTTGCATGATTAATTGAGTCAATTTAAATGTGCCAGCAAAAATTTAAAGTTCTAGCATTATTTTTAATTAAGGTATCCGACTACGTTCAAAGAAAAAATTTCTAAAGATTGGATTTTAAAAAAACTATTTAAAACTAGGGTTTTTAGATGTGTTGTCAATTATAAGAACAAATGCTATAAATAAATAAAAAAATATTTCAAAATATACTATATATTTTGAGAAATAGGAAAAGTGGAAGTGAATTCTAATGAAATTTGACCAAAATGGTTAACACTGTACACAAAAGGGCAATGCAGCAATATTATTTTCCTTTGTACACATGTAGTAGAATACAATGATGAAGGAAATGAACCCAAATCTAAGAAAGAATTTGAGATGCAAAGGAGTAATGGGTAAAAATATACGCACATATTCATTTTTTTAAAGAAAATTTCACATCTACATTTTTCTAAAAACAGCTATAAATGAAAAAGTATTTCACCAACTATAATTTTTTTCTTATAAAAGTATGAGGAAAAAATTATAGTTGGTGTAAATTAATAAAAATTATAGTAAAGTAATTTTTACCTAATAAAAGTATTTCACCACTTTTTGTTCATTTAAATGTCAATATTAATTAAAATACGAGCTGAAATTTTTATGAATGTATATTTATTAGTTTTTGAGATGGTGTTAACGCTGGAGAATTTAAAAAACCATTAGTTTTTGGAAAATTGAAATGAAAGACAAATTTAAGCTGAAAAAGATGTCACTTTGGATGATAAGTCAGGCCTTCCTTATCCTAAAAGAGATAAACTGTTTCGGAAAGAGGAAAGTCTGAACTAGAAGAAATATCGATTAAAAAAAATTAGCCATTGTTTTTAATGTAGTCAGATACCTTAAGTTATTGAAAAGTGTTTGATGCATGGCAGGAGAGTAAACAGTGTTGCCACGTCCATTTTTCAGATTCAAACAGCCATGAAAAAAGCTCATTGGGAAAAAATATTGTAAATTTACCAACTATTTTCATAAAATGATCTATTAGAGTGATGTATTTGGTTCAAAAATACAAGACTTAATTGAGAATCTCCACAATGTCATTTGGAGCAAATGCTCAAATGTTACTATTGCATCAATGAAACAAAAATAGCAAGGAGAATAAAAGAAATTTCAAACAGAATAATACAAATAGTAATCAGAAGAGCAAAAATATACATTTAATCAATTTTGATATTCGTATTAAATTTAGTTTAGATAAAATGATAAGATTTATGAAATTTTGATCGTTCGTTAGTTTTTCTTTGTATATTTTCACTATACAAATATAATGTTTTGTTTCCATACATTTTTGCATGTTTTAACTTTGAACAATAGAGAATAATTTGAATCACAATTTGTAGAAGTTATAGGCAAATTCGATGGATTTTATATTATGATATGAACGAATAAACACTTTAAATATATTTTTCTCTATGTCCGTGTTTTACTTATGTATTAGATTTCAAAAGCCTAAGGCTTTCTTAAAAATACAGGTAGAGGTGTGAAATTTTTTATGAATGTTCAGAAATATATGTTTTATAAAACTTGGCATGGAATTAGTCTTAAGGTATATAGTAAATTTTTTTTAAATGTCCAAAGTCTAAATTCCTGCATTTTTCAGATTTTTTTTGTCTTTTTTGCAGTAAAAGATTATTAAAAAATTCAATACTGTTGGCGGGAAAAAATAGAAAAGTTTCATGAAGTATATTAATTTCTACTTGGAAAAACAATTGGAGAAAAATCTGCATATTTAAAAAATCCCTAACGTTTTACAAAAGCTTAATTTTTTATAAAAAATTAATTAATTAAATATTGAATTATTTAAAAAAATTGGAAGAGTTACAAAATACTATTTTACATAAAATAAAAGTTAAATATAATTTTAAATATTAAAATTGAAAGCAAAAAATATTGAGGTACTGTGTCACCTTAAAAGAAATAAAATTATATAAATTATTTTCTAATAATCTATCAAATGATATAAATTATTTTCTAATAATCTATCAAATAATATAAATTATTTTCTAATAATCTGTCAAATAATATAAATTATTTTTAATAATCTATCAAATAATATAAATTATTTTCTAATAATCTATCAAATAATATAAATTATTTTCTAATAATCTATCAATTGATATAAATTATTTTCTAATAATCTATCAATTGATATAAACTATTTTCTAATAATCTATCAAATGATATAAATTATTTTCTAATAATCTATCAAATAACATAAATTATTTTCTAATAATCTATCAAATAATATAAATTATTTTCTAATAATCTATCAAATAACATAAATTATTTTCTAATAATCTATCAAATAATATAAATTATTTTCTAATAATCTATCAAATAATATAAACTATTTTCTAATAATCTATCAAATGATATAAATTATTTTCTAATACTCTGGCAAGTAACATAACTTATTTTCTAATAATCTATCAAATAATATAAATTATTTTCTAATAATCGATCAAATGATATAAATTATTTTCTAATAAATCAAGCAACAATTCCTATGAAAGCTAAAGCAAAACCTTTAAAAATTTAACCCTGACCTGTGCTCATCAAAAACTATTAGAGATAAATAATCTGAAAAACTGAAAAACAAACTTGTAATAATATTATCCCTAAAAATGAAACTAAACTGTTTTTTACGAGAATGTTGAACTAATGAAATAATAGATTTTAAGAGAAAAAAAATTCCTATAAAAATGAATGTGATTTTTATATAATTCTTGGAAACTGTCAAGAACTAAAGGTGTAAATATGAATGATTATAAAATATATTTACACATTTTTCATTGCAATAGTTGAGCGATAATGGAATATTAGGAAGTCACAAAGATAAAAAGATTTTAAATTTATGAAACAGGCAAATATAAACATATAAATTATATAGCATGGTATTTTTTGTTTTGTTGCCGTTGTTTTGAAAAACCTCCTGAAGTTTCTTTACACGAACTTAATTTGAAACTCGTTTCCTAACAAGGAATTTATTTATATTATTTTAAAATATTCTTTTTTCCGCCATGAAATCCACTTTGGGAAACGAGTCTTGAAAGTAGCATAAATCATATTTGTTTCTTCGCAGGTGGTTAATTAATAAAGCACTAACTATTTTTTAAAAGAAAATCTTTACAACTTTAAAACTTTTATCTGATATAATACTTTAAATTTAAGAGTAAGTTTCCAAAGAGAAAGCGCCATAAATTTCATTTATGTATGTAATAACTTTCTTACATTAAAACTAACAGCAGAACAAAAATGTCTTTTTTACTTTAATTAATTTAGACTAAAATGTATTAGGAATTAACTTCGTGGCATATTATGATATTTCCTTATATATTACTAGCTGGTTCCCGGCGCGTGGCTGCCGCAGAAGAAATAATCTTGGAAATGTCGTTTGGAATTTGAAATATATATCTTGTTTGATTAAGAATGTTAGGAAGAATGATATTTATTTTCTTGTTGGCAATGAATGCATTCATTGAAATTGAAGAATATATATAGGAGAAGCACAAATATTATTTATTCTATTCTACAAAAAAATATTCATTTTTTATATTAGATTTGTGTATTTTTTTAGAATTATAAAGTTTGGTTTCCTTTCAGAATGATAGTGAAAGGAACTTTTTACAGTATTTCTTGATTCTTTTAATATTTATCCGGAATTCTGAAGTTTAATATTAGAAAATGAGATTTAAATATTTTCTTTTAAAACTAATTAAACATAGAAAATATATTTATACCATAAAATCTTTAGTATGGTTGAAAATAAAATTTTATGAACACTAAGATGCTCCAAAATTATTTACACTATAATATTTTCAGAAGTTACTGCAAAAAACACTAAAATTTTATTAAATGCTTAGTTCAAATTTTAAGCCTATAGGATTGGTTCCTCTAAAAAAATTCTTACATATTCTCTAATAAAACTATTATCTCAGAGGAAGACTTATAAAGCAATTACTTACAATAGCTTCAAAATGCGTCTAGCTCGAATTTAGCACCTTTACTAAATCTATTGTTACTAATTTTTACTAATCTGCAAGCAATAAGTTTTTGAAGTTTTAGCTTAATCGGATGAAAGGTAACGGCAGCGTATAAGAGACGTACAGACAGACATTCATTTTTATTTGTATCGATTGAATAAGGCATCATGATATTTGATATAATATCATTTACTACGCGTCTCCAATATATTTCGATTAGCTAAAATTCTACTATTTCTAATATCCTATTTCAATAAACAGATTTCTCGAATTATGAATGTAAAAAAATTTATATTTAATTTTAAACGGATTTGCTGCTGTTTTTTATGGTACTTGCCATGGGCCAGCCCGCTGTTACGAAGACCGCGATTCAAGCCAATAGGGCGTATCTATTGTATTAGTATCACCAACCAGTCCCAAGAGCACGACTTTTCCACTCACGCATCACTCATTCCACTCACAGCCCCTGCTTACAGGAGCACCTATTCAGGCATCCTACATATTGAGCAGATGAAGAACAATCATGACTGCCTGAACCAGGACTCGAATCCAGTATGCCCAGATCATGGGGAAGACGCCCTACCCCTATACCAGGACGCTGGCTTAAAAGATTTTGAATTGATTCACTTATTATTATACGAAATCAGTTGGTTTAATTCATTTTGATGTAGATAAGTGCCTTATTACGTTACAATAACTGCTGATAATTTATTTGAATTCTAATTGGCTTCTAAAATTAAGTAGTTCAATTCTATAACGATACGCATCTAATAATTATTACTGTATTGTCTATTCCGTAAGTACGATGTAACGACTAAAATGCAAATGCTATATATTCATTGATGGAATTTGAATAGATTAGAACCATGAGAGATTATACAAGGTATCCCACACTCTCAGTATCCTAGATAAGTGTCTTATTAAGTTAATAGACTAACTACAATAACTACTAATCCACATTCTCCGTATCATAGATTTGATGGAATTTGAATAGATTAGAACAATGATAACTCTCGTATGGTAGAAACAATGGAGGCTGGACTGCATCCTGAAAATGATGCGCAAGTATAATAGAATGAATTTGTTCTATGCAAAGAAGCTGCTCGTAGTACCGTCTTGCGACCAGCTCTAGAGTAATCGTTTCTACCTGAAACATGCTATGAAATAAAGTAATTTTGTTGTAAAGTTATAACGCATTGTAAATTTTGTACCAGATATAAGACCAACCGATTCTTCACGAATTTGGCTTATTTTCGGCATTTAGTCTTCAATTTATATCCCTTTATAATGCTTTACAACTTTACCAAAAATGCCAATAAATAACATTGAATGCCAATAAATAGTTTATTAGCATTCAATGCCAAATGAGATCACTCATATTGAATCAAAATTTAATTCAAATCAATTGCTTAATGAATAATATAGATCTGGAAATACTGCCACATTGAAACGAAGCATTGTCGAGTTTGCATAGCTGAATGATTATGACGCTGGACTCATAGTCAGGTGATCAGGTGTTCGAATCCCAGTACACTTAACATTTGTTTTTCCTTGATTTCGCGTTCCAAAAGATTATGGACCTTTCTTCAATTCACCAGATAAGTGCTCTGGACTTTTCTTACTGACTCCAGAAAGGTAATCTGGAACTTTCCTTACCTGTACAAAAGCTGAAGCTCGCTCAGTCACAGGGTACAGAGTTGAGATAATAAAGGGATTAAACACTACTGCCTTTGTCTACTTGAGTTCTATCTACGTCACAATATTAATTTATTTGCTCCAAGAATACAGAAATCTAAAATGTTTGTGTGTTGGAAAGCAGTTGAAATGTTAATTAGGAAATCCAATCTTAACAAGCATAAAGTGAGTTAATTTAAATGGACTTTCCGAAAAGTACAGATATATTTAGGAAACTTTCAAAAACTGCTTTTAAAATAATTTTCAAGGTCTTGTTTAATTTCCTCATTATTATGGATAATTTCTTCCTTATTTTATTCAATCTGCAAACATTTGTTATTCTATTAATATGTATATCTATTAATATATTGTATATCTATTAATATAAAACAATACTTTTGCAAACACAAACTGCTATTCTCTAATTTCTGAGATTATAAAACAGTTTCAAGATTGAGTCATCTTCTCTTAATTCATCTTTCATCTTTATTGTCATCAGGTGTCAAATCCTTCAATGTTTCAAACTTAAGAATGAATAAAATGATATTTCTTTACAGGGAGAAGTAGATGATAATTTTATAAAACTGTTATTAAACTGTTAAAATTAAACGAGGGAATTTTTTCACTTATTATAAAAATTAAATTAGTTTCCTCCGAAAAAATTACATTCCATGAAAATAACGGCTAAGATGTCATAGCTCTACGTCAAAATTTTGAAAACGCATCTGCTGTCAAAGAAGAGAGCGAAATAATAAAGCAATGCTGTTGGAAGCAGGCCAACCTTTTAAAAACGCATCTGCTTTCAAAGAAGCATATGTAATAATAATGCAATACTGGTAAAAGCAGGTATAAAAATATATGCCTTTAAAACATTTTGATGCTGGCTTTTTGGTATAGGGGTAGGGTGTCTTCCCTAGTGTCCTGAGTATCCCGGTTCGGGCATAGTTGTTATTCTGTTTTCTATCTGTGAGTAGAGTAAATGTGCCCCCCTGTAAAAGGGGTGTGTGCAAGCGAATGTGAATCATGTGAATCATGAAGTAGCGAATGTGAATCATGAAGTAGATAAGTATAATAGTATTCTTGGCCCTAGTTGACGCTACTGAAAAGCAAGATAGGCTGATTTAGGCTTAAAATCGCTGACAGCGATTAGCAGGCTTGTAAATTGACAAGTGCCGTTGAAAACAACAACAACAAGATGTTGATGAGTATTGTCATCCATGCTTTATTCATAGCCAACGTGATTTTTATAGCTTCAATTAATTGTTGCCTTCATTTATTCAGAATCTTCTACGAAAACAAGATCATGCTCTCATATGATAATAATTGATTAATGTTCCACTTATTAACTTAAGAAAATTTTAGAAATCCACTGAGACAAATGTAAATAATTGCATATTAATGAAAAAGCAAAACTTCTAAAGTTTGTTTTCGTTTTGAAAGATCTTAGTTTCTTTAGTTACAGTTAACAGCAATTTTTCATTTAAAATAATATATAAGCGCTAATGAGCCTTCCATGTGTGCTTTAAGGCTTCATGACATTCAATATTTCTTGAAGGAAAAAAAAAGTTCCTTATTTCCACGTCAGCTCTCATTTTTTAAGGTGCATACCTGATTTAGTTCTACATAAAGCATTGACTAACAAAAAAATTTTAATGTTAATGTTTTTTCAGCAAATGTTAAATTGTACAACTTAACGCAAAAATAATTAATTTTCAGCGGCAATTAGTACAATCGCTGCAGTTAATTGTGCTGTGAGGCAGCTGAATATTTAATCAGAGATGCGATTAATAATCGTTCAGATCATTAACGAACACAGAATAAACAAGATGTTGCCACTAAAAGACGAGGAAATTTATGTGCTTAATTTCAGAAAATATCGTTAAAAGAATAAATAAAAAAATTAAACCTCTTGTCTAAAACAACGTAGCATTATGCTGCAGACTTAGTAAAACCTAGCTTATTTTTTTAATCTTTACTCTAAAACTATGTATAATTATAAATACCGCAAATAATATTAAAATATCCTCTTAAAAAGTTGGAATGTAAAAGAAACAACTAGAATAATTAAAATTGTTGTTATAAAATATTTCAAAATTCATCAAAATTATTGAAAACTTTATATAGAAATGAAATTGCTAGCTATGAAAGAACCCTTTTTTGAAGTTAACATAGGCACAAAAAATGATTTGGAGCAGTACAATACTTTGAAATTATTGAAGGAAAAATTAAACTTTTGATCCATTTTGAATTTAAAATTTGATGAGAAATCTGAAAAGTCATTTCTCATTGAGCATATATTACAAAAAAAAAAAA
>JAPMOQ010008571.1:0-10360 GCA_026543055.1 Argiope trifasciata | reverse complement strand
TCATTTCTCATTGAGCATATATTACAAAAAAAAAAAAAAAAGAATTACCTTCTTGAAGTAATTTTAAAACATTGTGGGTTTTAATATAATCCTTTTATACAGGCTCTCTTCCCATTCTTATTGAGTTTTGTACTGGTTTCTCTTTCACCCGATGTGAAGAGAATCAATATTTATCAGACATGAAAAAAATGCTTTTTTTCTGGTGGTTACTGGTTAACCCTTTTTCACTCGGATGGTGCTCTACATTCACCATTCACGACGGTGCGTCATTTTGATATTTTATTTATTTATTTATTTAAATCTTGATTTAAAAAAATATCTAAAGAACGGTAAGCAGATATAAAATAACTTTATAAATGTTTAGGAAAAATCATTATGAAAACTATAACAATTTTTTTCAAAGAAATAGCCTGTTCTTCTGTTAGAGAATTATTTTTCCAAGTGTAAAGGGTAAAAATCCTTCCATATTTCATTTAACAAATATTACTGAAGAAGAAATGATTTTTTTACTGTAATATGGGATATATTTATTAAATATTGTATTTTTCAGCATCAGTAAATTCCAATTTACATAATAAAAATATTTATGTTAAAATATAACTTTATATTGATTCGATTTAATCCATTGACCGTCAAATATCTAGCGTCTGAATCTTCGTAAAATGGAGATTTCCTCAAAAGGAGAAAGCCCTGAGGATTTTTACACCGCAGAGGATCTTAATACAATTTTCAGAAAAAAACGATTTACTACGTTTCTGCCGGTTTTCGAATAGTAATAATAGTATGATTTTCTACGTTACAGCCTTTACTGCAACTATCTTTAGGATAACTTTCTACGTTCAATCCGATTGAAGGTTTAATAAAATATAGCAAATTTCGAATTTAGAAAAATACTATTTATAAATATAAAAAGTTTTAGAAAATATGCTAATCTGCTTCTGTTTAAAGTATGAATTGTAAAACTTTTCTGTAGCAGAAATCTCATACCATCCATATATTTGTTGATGCATTATATCTAATAATAGATGATATTTGTAAATATAAGGGATATTAAAATATGTATATAATCTTCTGAATCTATTGAATTCTGTGTTTTGGCATTCGCTTAGAGTCAAGATAAAGGAGGAAAATATTCTTGTTATGAAAAATTAATGACTTAGTCTTGTAATAAATGAACTCTTTGCTTAAATGAATTAATTTTCATTCCTACTTGCAACTCAAATATTGCCATTTTATTTTTCCTTCGTTAAGCACATATTTAAATATTTATTTTGTATAAGTGCAACTGTTTTAAAGAAAAATAGCCGTACAGCGTAGAAAATGTCATAATTCAAGGAATCCATTATCGAACAGATTTCAGCAAGTTGAAATAGCTAATTCACAGTGATTAAAATTGCATACGTTACATTTATTAAGGAATTAATTCCATATTTGTTTATAAATAAAAATTAAATGTGTATTTATATTTACCATTTTAAACATAAATCTAAAATGAAAAAATTTTCATTTCATTTTATATACATAAGAAATACAGGACTCTTAATGCCAATATCATACTGCTTTAGCTGCATTAACTAAAAATTATCTTAGAATTTCAATCTAAATTGCTTTTATTGTAATATAATTAATTAAGCTGATTGAAAAAGTATTGCTATATAAAATTAACGCTAATTTAAGAGAATTTTAAAAATTGAAATATAATATTTTTACTGTAATCGATTCATTCTTTCTATGCGTTGCTTTATATTAATTCACAAAATAGCAAAACTATATTCAATAAAGTTGGGAGAAATTAATTAATAGATAATTTTCTTCGTTTCTGATGTAAGTAACAAATTGTGAATCCATTTATTTTTAAAAATTGCACAGGAATATAAATCGATATTATCAACGAGAATATCTTCTTCACTCTATATAAATATTTCTTAATATAAACAAGAATTATCTATTTTAAAATTCAGGGAAAGTTGTCAATTTTTTCTAAGACGTTTTACCTACGAAATATTTAAAAAAAATCTTATCAAGCGCAAATGTAAAAATTTGCTTGTAAAGCTTTTTGAAATTCAAATAAGATATGTCGTCTACAGCACAATTTCTTCCCTCTTTAAACATATTTTTCAAAAATAGCATATTTATTATTTTTTTTATACTGAGGAATTCGAAAGAGGAAGTTTGTACGCCTATTCAAGTTCTTTCTTTTGTTATAGGTCTTGTCATCACCAGAATTTTCTAGAAACATCTCCATTTCTTTCAAAACTTGATTGTAGGAAAATATGGCGATTTTTTTTATTAAATCTCATCATTTTGCAGTGTTTTTTAGACATGAACAAATTGATTGGTTAAGGTGTGTATATTATAGTAAACTTCACAGTAAATCATTTTGATTTGCGTTGTTTTATTATTGGTGACATGTTTTCTAAATTTATATGTTATATTTTTGTGATTATTTTTCCTCTTTTTTAAATATAGGGTTTGTACGGGAGTGCATTCGACTTTTGTGTTTAAAATATTTTATTGTTTTTGGCATTTTAGCTATCTTCATATATCTTTAAAAAACGGGAATTAAACAATTTTAGGCATCATTCGAGCAATTTCATCTCTAAATGCAATAAAATTCATGTTATATTTGTTTCCATCTTATACATATGTTTTTTTTTTGTTTTAGAGATAAATTTAAATTGCATAGATCGTAGCTGTTTCATTTAAAATTTATGTGAATAAATTACTCGTAAAAATAATAAATCAGTGTTTAAAATAGAAATAACCTATTTCAGATATTTTATCTTTTGTGATGAAACTTAATAGTAGGAAAATATAGTGATTTTTTTAATCTCATCATTTTGCTGTGTTTTTTAGGCATGAACAAATTGATTTGTTAAGGGGTTTATATTATAGTATCCTTCACAGTAAATTATCTTTATCTGCATTATTTTATTATTGGAGTCTTGTATTCTGAATTTATATGTTATATTTCTGGGGTTATTTTTCCTTTTTCATGAATTGAGGTTTTGTATTTGAGTGTATTCTACGTTTGTGTTTAAAATCAATATTTGATTGCTTCAAGGCAATTTAGCGGTTTAAAATCAAAATTTGACTGTTTTTAGGCAATTTAGCTGTTTAAAACCAATATTTGATAGTTTATAGTCAATTTAGGAGTTTAAAATCAATATTTGATTGTTTTTAGGCAGTTTAGCTACTTCCATTGATCTTTAAGAAACGAGAATTAATTATTTTTAGACATAATTCGAGCAATCTCATCTTTATCTTTTATTCTCTTTATCTTATCTCATCTTAATGCCATCTTTATTTTGATATATTTTAATCAAGCTGATTGAAAAATTATTGCTACACAAAATTAACTCTAATTTATAAGAATCTTAAAAACTGGAATATCATTTTTTGCTGTACTCGATTCATACATAATTTATTTACATTACTTGCATTACTTTGTATTAATTCTTTAATTTAGTAAGCTCTTTACGCCCATCTAATATTTGTTTGTTTTCTTCTTATACATATGTATTTTTTATTTTAGTAATGTATTTTAATTGCATAGATCGTAGCTGCTTCATTCGAAATTTAAGTAAATAAATTTATCGTAAAAATATTTAATCAGTGTCTAAATTAAGAATGACCTATTGCAGTGCCGGCGTCTTGGCATAGGTGTAGCGCATCTTCTCTGAGCGTCCCGGGTTCGAGTCCCGCTTCGGGCATGCTTGCTTTGTGCTCTATCTGTGAGATGTATGAATGTGCCCCCCTTGTAAAAAAGAGCTGTGCAAGTGAATGTGGGTGTCATCTTCATATGAGCTAGAAGTCAGACTTCTGCCCTCTGGGTGCTCAAGGGTCTTTACCCTAAAAAGCTACTGCACCCTCTTTCCTTGGAAACACGGAAACGACATCATCATCATTACTTATTTTAGTTTTTTTTTTATCTTTTGTGATGATAGTTTGAAACAGAGAGCATACAATTTTTTTTCTTCGCAAGTGCCCTAAATCGGATTTTTTTTTTCTTTGCGAGTGCCATAAAGCGGATTTTTTTTTTTTTTCTTTACAAGTGCCAGACATCGGATTTTTTTTCTTTGCAAGTGAAATAAATCGGAATTTTTTTCTTCGCAAGTGCCATAACTCAGTTTTTTTTTCTCTGTAAGTGCCATAAATCGGATTTTTTTTTTAATTGAAAGTTTATTTCGCTAGGGAATGAACAAAAAATCTCATTCATTCAAAATAATTAAGAAGTGTCTAAAATCGAAGTAATATTCTCTTTTCTTTTATCTTATATCTTGTTAATTCGAAACGAGACCGTGTGGCTGCTTATTCTATTCAATTTGAATAATTACATAAAACAATAGTACTTGCAAAATTCTAAACTTACTTGACTGGAGAAGGAATTTCTCAGAAAAATTATGAATAATCTTCTGAAATCGGAGTAAAATATACTACATTTTTTCATATCATTATAATTCAAATCTTTGAGCATGTATTTGTTTCGTGCAAAATAAGAGACAAGCAACAGGCAAATAATATTAATTATAAGATTGTTTATTTCACCCATTTTCAAAATAACTGTTATTTGCCTTCAAAAATATGCCAATTTTGAAGTGTTCTTATTTTGAAATTATTAACAGAAAAATTACTCACCAAATTACTTGATTTACTGATTATTGGACAAATTACTGGAAAATTTTTGCAGTAGATATAAAAATGTGTAAAAATAATAAAAAAAATCACAAAAATCGAGTTGAAGTTTCTCATCAGAAAAAAAAAATATCACATAAAGTACAGAAAAATGTAAAATTTTATACCAACCACGAAACAAATTTATAATAAACAAACAAGTAAAGTAATAAACTGCATATACCACTTAATGAAAAATGTTAATGCGAAAATTACAGATTTTGGATAAATGTTTTTTAGAATAAGATTTTGTTAGAATCTTTTATAATACAAAATTGAAAATTGCTATTTCGCCAAGTATATTGAGCCCTTCTTCTTCTTCTTGTATACAGTCCACCACCTCGCAACCCCTGAACGTAGCAGTATCGAAAGGATTTGCTGTGGTCGATCGACTGCTGAATAAGTATTGTCCAACTTTGCATTAACCGAACAGTCAAACGAACATTCCTTTGGGGTAGTAGATAGCTGTCTTTCTCCCCATCTGCACACTCTCAAACAGTTGGAATGAAACTGTTCATCTTTCACATCCTATCCTTCAGGGTTTTGAGATGACCCGGTACCATCAGTACTGTACATAAATCATTATTTACAATCTTCAGGTCCTTCCTTCACTCTAAGATCTCCATACATTCCATTAGTAGGGAACCGTACCCATTTCTCCTCAAATGCATTTATTTTCTTGCGCTCTTCCAAATCTTTGGGAAGTATATTGAGCCCTGTCAGTGATATGCATTAACAGAAAAATAGTTCTAAAACTAAAAAAATAAGAGTTTTTACTTTATGAAGTCTTTTCAAGCAGGAATGTATGAATTAATTCCGATGATTCCAATTCTAATTCCAAGGAATATATGAAACTAATTCCAATGCATCTTCTAATATCGATAGCAGTTACTATCAATTCCCATTTCGTCGGTGTAGATAAAAATGGAACTTTACTGCGAATTCTTTCAACTTTAGCTGATTACACTCTAGAGTGTGCTTAATTCCAAGCGCCGGAATGTTAACTCTCAAGAATTCATTTTCTTTTCCCGGCACATGTGTAAACTGGAAAGTTCTGCAATATCATTTATAAGTTAGTCTAATTAAATTTCCTAATGGTATGGTGTCAAAGTTCTCTGAAGAAAATCAAATGGTTGAAAATGAAAGAGATATATGCAGCAATTCACAAGCAAAGTTTGAATTAAACTTGCTAATTGATAGTGGAAAACTTACCGTCAATTAGCTTAAAACTACCATCAATTATCGATCAAACTTAATAACTATCAGAAACCTCCTGGTAGTTTGAATTATATAGCTCTCAGGAGGATTCAAGGCAATTTTGAAATGTTTTTTTAATGTATTTAAAATTTTTAAGATCAGAGTGACAATTTCTCGGTCATGTAATAGCCCATTTCAATAACTTTATTTTAAAGTAGTTGCTTTTGGAAGAGTTTATAGTTTTCCAACTATAATTCAAAATCATAAATAAATATAGATTAAAAATCATTCGGATAGAATAATTCTGAGTTTTTTAATATTAATTTTGTTATATATTAAAAATAAAAGCAATATTTAAAAATAATTTATTTTTCAAATATGAACTTTTGACATTTTTTTCAGAAAAAAAAGAATTATTATTTCGGTTTTTAGAATCATTTAGGATAAATAAGTTCTTTCTATGGAAATAGTTTTTAAAAATGAAACTTAAATTGAATTTAGATTTAAATTTATATCTAATAAGAACATTAAATTACATTGTTATTGAGCTCAATTATTGATCAAATTCTTTTGATTATTAGGTATGTTCTATGTATTTTTATAAATAAAACAAAAAAGATTGAATATTATATAGATACAGTTTGTGAAAAAGGTATTAGGGCAAATGACTTTAATACACCACAGCTATTTATAAAACCATTTATTACATTAAAATAAAAATAAAATAAATGAAGTAATATTTTTAGTAATTTTTAATTTTTTTACTTAATTTCTTTTACTTTTAATTAAAACCATAATTGCATTGATATAAGAGTTTGTTTGAATTATTACGATTTGTATGTATCATGTTATTATTTATTTCTTTGTTTTGATTTAATTTGTATATTTAAAAAAATAATGTGATAAAAATCTATGAACTTGTGTCATGCACCAATATTTTTTTTGACAGATTGTATATACTTTCTTCATACTTTTTCTGATATATTTTAATCAAAGAATTGCAAGAGCAACGTATATCTTAAAAACCTGATGATAGTTTAGGAAGCAATTAATATTTGATGAAAAATTCGTGTAAAATTTTCATTTGCTTCTTTCAAAACTTAAATGTTCAAATGAAACAAAAACAAAGAAGTAAATATTATTTTGAGGTATACAAATAAAAGAAATTGAAACAGAACTTATATTAATGTAAATATATTTATAATTAAAAAATAAAGCAATATGATAAGAAAACATGTTCAAAGAAGTACTGAGGCACTTCCCAATACATTAAGAAAAACAATGAATACTTAATATCGTATCTTCCCAGTCTTGCTTTCTTTGAGCTCACACATTATATTTTGCAGTGATTGGACCAATTTTCTGCAAGATGCAACGATTTTATTCTGTTCTTCGACTAAATGTTTCCTTAAATCCCGATGGTTAGAAATTTGATACCCATACAGTTTTTGCTGCAGTATTGCCATACATTCTCAATTGGGTTAAGGTTTGAACTTTGTGTACACTTAGGAGTTTTATTAACGTAAGGATAATGATAGAAGGCCCATAACATTTAAAACTCAAACCATTTGACAATTGCTCTTAAATCAAGTGAGGAATTTTTTTAAATTCTTTAAGCATTTTTTTATCATTGTTATCAGCAATTATTTAGATTCTTAAAACAGAAATTCAATTTTTATCACGTTGAATGCCAAGGGCAATTTTCAGAAATCTGGCTTAAAATGACACTAATTTGAACTAATTTTTATAATAATATTTTTAGTCCGTTTTTTAATAAATTTTCTGTTTATGCAAGCCAGCATTGAGTTTTTGTTCTTTTCCCAGAAGCCATCTATCGATATGAGCACTGATATACCACGAGTTTACTCGTAGCTGCACAAAAATGTCAAGTAAACACCGTACGAGATAACTCGTAGTTGGCATCCTAGAAATGAATGTAATTTACTCATCCTCTTAGTTAGCAGTCAATGTGTTAATTGAAAATTAAACTAAAATATATCAAAATTTATTGAAGAATGACAAATGGAAATTTTTTAAATTTACGAGTTTGAGAAATATAGCAGAAACGAATTCGTAGCAATAAAAACAGCAATTATTTTTCGAAATAGTGAATGATGCCCTAAATTTCAGTAATTGGAAATGTCATTGTTTAATTCGACATTTTATGAATAAAGCGCTTACACGTTAAAAATTAACTTAGGGAAAAAATTAACTCTTCCTTACAGAAAGGTTATAAAAAGAAAGGAATTTATTGTTGCCCTGACAGTAACACACATAAATGACAATTTGTTTAAAAAGAAAAAAAGGCTGCCAATATAATTGAATCTGAGATAATCAATTAATTAAGAGTGAAACATTCTTTAATATGGATCACAATTACTGTCAACTAGGAAATTGAAATTTATTATCTAGGATTTCAGAATTTTATGAGAGTGACTTCTTGTGTTCTCTGCTTCACAAGTCAATAGTTTTTCTCCTAAAATCGACTTTTATTTCTTTACAATGATTCGGAACTAACAGTTTTTATAATGTTCTTTTGGAAACTGCAATCACGAAGCAGGAGATCAAAGCCAAAGTGGTTATTTAAACTGCCATTTTCAGGAGGTAATTCAGAATTATATATCGTAGAAAGTTTTCAATCTTAAAGCCAGCACTTGAAATACAACCAAAATTTCCAACATTCTATGATTTATCAGTCTGTCATTATACAACATACAATCAGATGTCAACAAGTTTAGAAAAGTATTACTTGGTCCTCATTTCCTTGGGATAAAAAAATGACAAACAGCTATTTGGCCATGTTTGTTTCTGTAAAAATAACAGATGCCAACAAGTATTGAAAAGGTATTACTTAGTTTTCATATCTTAATTAGACTATGGCGCTATATTTTAAGACCCCAAACGTTACATATCAAAATGCTTGTCTTAATATGTTCTATCCGAATCTGATTGACGATTACAATATTTTTTCTCAACTTCGTATGCAAGAAAGTAAAGAAAAAAATCCGCTAAAAATAATTAATCTAGAACATAGTCTCCTTTGTTGATAACCCATTGAAATTTAAAATATAGTCATGCGGAAAGATATTTCTTCTTCTAAAATCCTAGAGCTCTACTATCGTCAAATGATGCAAAGCGATAACACTAAAACTCTTCGGGAATTCAGTTAATTAGTAATTTAACAAGGCGCCAAAACTTTCTGCCGCTCATTAGGAGTAATTTCCATAGAGCCCCTCACATTTGTGAACAGCTCCTTAAATCAACTGTCTGCCATCAATGACGAAGAGAAACGATTCATCATAAGCTGTTTAGGTGGAAATAAATCTTATCTGTTGAGTGGAAATGGCGGCAATTAACTTTTGATGATGATAAACTTCCTAAAAAATTGGGTAGAGAAATATTTATCCTTTCATGTTCAAAACTTTCATAAATTTGGAGTACATAATAAAACGTAAATGCACCTCATTTATGTACAGGTCTCAGAATATATGTGAATACATATGAGACCTCATATATATAATAATACACATGAGGTCTCTGAGAATAGCTTTATAGTCCAAGTGCACGAAAAAGTTAATTATGAGTCCGAAAATTTGTATTCCAAATTAATATGACAATCGCCCTAATTGCGAAGAATGTTTAGCTTTGAAATAAAAGGAAACAAACTTCAATCAACTCAGTCTCAGTCTTCAATCAAAATGACTGATTTACGAATATTTGAAGATCACTATTCGATAAAATAAGGGAATCTGAGAACTTTTTGTTAAATATTTCTTGAGATATACAAATTATGAAAATTATTCTGTAGTGCACATACGACTCAAATGTTGACGAACTTCATTTCCAATAATAACATTAAAAAAAAGATGAAAAGATTCAGTAAAAAATGCTTTTATATTAATTGCTGCTTAATCGTCCACAGCTGACAGATAGTTAGAGAGACACATAGTACATTAAGGCTTTAGGTCTTTATAACCGCAAGTGAGAATTATATGACTATTAAAATTCGAACCTTATAAATATTTTGATGAAGTGGCTATTAAAATACAAGTTACATAAAGTATTTAATTGACAATGACAAGTCACATAGGGTATTAAATTGACAATGACGTTACATAAACTATTTAATTGATAATTTTATACAGCAGTCAGATTGGCAAACCAGCTGGACGTCAAAGGCGGGTAGTGGATAATAAAACTCTTTAATTTATTATTGTAGTTTAATTATTTAAAAAATATTGGGTATTATATGTAAAAGATGAAATTTAATTTTTATATATGAATTTTAACTGGAACAATAACTTGACGCTTTTTACTTCTCCACTTCATAACTTAATTTTATTTATATTCTTATGTGACAAATGTCAATGATCAAATCAGACATTATGATTGACAAATGATCTATCAAATCAGTATATCATATTTTTATTGTATGAAAAAAAATTTAGTTGCATCTTTTCTCATTAGAATTTTCTATTCGTATTCAACC
>JAPMOQ010008560.1:0-11640 GCA_026543055.1 Argiope trifasciata | reverse complement strand
GAAATTAACTGAAACATGATCGTAAAACCTCCGCTTCCACTTACACACGTTACGAAGTAACAAAAATAAATTATCTGTAAAAGAATTCCAAAAACTAAACCTAGCATGAAGATCAAATTCTGTTAATTTCATTCAGTCGATACTAAATTTTTCAGATCCCGAAATAACAGATTTTAAATTTAAGTAACAAATTTAATTTAATATGTTTGATTATTCAAGAGCTACATTTAAATGAGAAAATAGCGGAAGTAAGGAGATTTTCACCCTCTTAAAATTTATCTTTGATCACGAAATGGAACATACATAAATCATTTTAATTTAAGGTATAAAGCCCAATTTCTAGAGTTATACCCTATTTTAAATTTTATTCGTAAAAAAATTCACTATTGAATTGACTTTCAATTCACGTATTTCAGTTAATTTCGGTCATTGGAGAAAATATGCATGCAAAGTAAAAAAAAAGAAAAAAAAATCCTTTTCTAAAATCCTAATCCGATTTATATTACTTTGCCTTGCTTTCAACATAGCAAATTTAAAACGATGATGTCGAAAACGAATTAGGAAAATTATCTGGTATATATAATAAGCTAAGATTTAAAACTTGATGTAATCTTCTAATATATATCATCATTATATTATTATCGTATGGTTTGCAATGAGCTTTAGAAGGGACCATTTTATAAATAATTGAATTTGCTTGTTATTTATGAATATTGATTTTTTAGGGAAAATTAGGGAAATTATTAATTAATGAAATTAGGGAAGTTATTTGGTATATATAATAAGCAAAGATTTAAAACTTGATGTTATCTTCTCATCTATCTCATCATTTTATTATTATCGTATGGTTCGCCATGAGCTTTAGAAGGCACCAACTTATAAATAACAGAATTTGCATGTAATTTATGAAAAATGACTTTTTAGGGAAAATATTAATTAATGAAATTAGGGAAATTATCTGGTATATATAATAAGCTAAGATTTAAAACTTGATGTAATCTTCTCATCTATCTCATCATTTTATTATTGTCGTGTGTTTTACAATGAGCTTTAGAAGGGGCTAACTTATAAATAATTGAATGTGCATATTATTTATCTAAAATTATTTCTTTTTAAAATTTGTATGCCAAACATTATCTCCAATAATGGAAATTACCTGAAATACGATCGTAAAACCTCCACTTCCGCTGACTCACGCTACGAAGTAACAAAAATAAATGATCTGTAAAAGAATTCCAAAAACAAAACCTAACTTGAAGATAAAATTCTGTTAATTCCATTCAGTCGATTCTAGATTTTTCGGATCTCGAAATAATATATTTTAAATTTAAGGAACAAAATTTTACATCGTTGGTTTTTTAAGAGCTACGTTTAAAGGAGAAAATGGCGGAAGTAAGGAGCTTTTCACTCACTTAAAAGTTATCTTTGATCACGAAATGGAACATATATAAATCATTTTAATTTTCGGTATAAAGCACAATTTCTAGTGTAATGCCCTATTTTAAATATTATTCGCAGAATAATTCACAATTGAATTGTCTTTCAATTCAATAAAAACTATTTAGTCTTCATTAGTTCATTAAACAAAAAGTTTACTGCAGTTTCTTTTTACTCAAAACCAAGTCATTGAATTTGTTCTTCATAAAATTGTGCAGAACTAAGGAATAACGAAACATTACTTCATTACGTCTTCATTAGTTCATTAAACAACAAATTTACTGCAGTTTCTTTTTAATCAAAACCAAGTCAATGAATTCGTTCTTCTCAAAATTGTGCAGAACTAAGGAATAACGAAACATTACTTCATTAAGTATTTATTAGTTCGTTAAATTACAAATTTACTGCAGTTTCTTTTTATCCAAAACCAAGTCATTGAATTTTTTCTTCTCAAAATTGTGCAGAACTAAGGAATAAAGTAACAGATATTAGCATTATCTATAATTATCAAATTTGCGTTAAATTCTAGGTAGTATGATTTTCCTATTTAAATAAATATCTATCTAATACATTATAGAAACTGATCAAAACACATATAAAGCACAATTTCTAAAGCAATGCCCTATTTTAAATATTATTCGCAGAATAATTGACGATTGAATTGGCTTTCATTTCAATAAAAACTATTTGGTCTTCATTAGTTCGGTAAACAAAAAGTTTACTGCAGTTTCTTTTTACTAAAAATCAAGTCATTGAATTCGTTCTTCCCAAAATTGTGTAGAACTAAAGACTAACAAAACATAGATATTAACATTATCTACAATTATAAAATTAGCGTTAAATTCGAGATAGTACGATTTTCCTATTTAAATGGATGTCTATCTAATACATTACAAAAACTGATCAAAATGCATACCCAATGATATGTATGAGAAGAGTTGTACTGAAAATCTCAAACGATTTTAAGAATTATCTATAATATAATCCTTATATTGAGATTTAATACGAATATCGCCTCTTGTCTTAAATTTGTACTATTGTACTTTAAAGTGAATTATTCACATTGCTTTCAGTGAACTTAAGATGTAAGAAAAATTAATCCAAAAAATATCATTTATCGCCTTTTCCAAAACTTACCTTAATGGAATTCACTATTTTCATTTTCTTTTTTCTTCAATGTATTAAATAATGTATATAATAGAGAATTTCCAACTAGACAATGGGTCTATGTGTCATAAAATATTAGGATTACAATAGTTATTTGCACCTAATTTTAAAATCTTTATGAAATAAAGCGTAAATATCTACTTATATTAATATAAATGCAAATCACTGGAGAAATGTATGTGTGTGTTTTCACTACTATTCCTAAACTACTGGACCAAATTTTACTCGCTTGTCATATAAGATACTAGCCGCCTTTGCAGATCAGCTGGTTCGCCATGAGTAATGCGTTCTAAAATTTTCAATTAAATCACATATTCATTAGCCTTGAAGTAATTCTGGGCATTGATTGGCATGAAATTAATATTTTCTTGATTGGCAATTAATACTGGCATGAAATTAATATATATGGACGGAAAGTTCTAAAAGAATACGTTTTCTTAGTAATATTCTTTAATTTTATAAATCAGTCAGTATTAAATATCGGTTATGCTTCCAAAATATTCAAAATGTCTTTTTCGGTGATGTTGCCAAAATATTAAATATGTTTTTTTAAAGAAAGCGAAATAGGGAAAAAAATTATTGAATTAATGATACAGATATTGCAAAAGATTATAGAAATATGCCATTAAGTCGGGATTTCAATGCATATCCTGTCTAAATTCAATCAGGTTTACCGTAAATAAAGAAGATTTGTTGAATTAATTATTTAGACATAGCAAACGATTATAGAAACCTTTGCTTTGCATTTATTGTTTTAGAAAATATCGCATTTTATATTTCTTTTATGTCACGTGTTAAAAGTTGCATTTCTTTAGATTTATTTTGCGATGATAGTTTTTTTTAAACTTCTGTCATTGTTTTCTTTTATTTTATCCAGTCACGTGCTAAAAAAAACATGGTTAAAATATTTCTTTAAAACTTCGTTAAAAATAGAAGCTTGAGTTATACATTAAAACACTGATATCATTAGAAAGCTAATTATTTAATCTTTAAATTGATGTAAAAATCATGTTTGTCCGATAATAATTTCGGAAGTTATAGCGGAAAAACGTCGAAATTTCGCTTAAATTTCAATTAATTCAAATTCTAATTCAAAATTCAAAAAAAGGGCTCCGAGGTGCACATTCCCGACATCCAAGGTATACATGTACCAAATGTGGTAGCTGTAGGTCCAACGGTCAGGAATGTGAAGCGACAACACACAAGCACATTGAGCTTTATTATAAGTATAGATGAGAAAAAATACTGCTAATTTTTCAAATAAATTAACCCTTTATTTACTGACGGTACTTGAAAAGTACCATTTAGGTCTAGCATATATCTTTACTATATGACTATTTTTGCTGATGGTATTCTAAAGAACACGGATAATGTAACCCAAATTACATGAAGTTAAAATAAGATAAAAATAGGAAATAAATATATTTAATTAATAATTAAATTAATTAAGATATTTCATGCTATATAAATGTTGTATTGAATACAGAATTTTCTAAGCTTCCTTAACCCTTTATTTACCAACGGTACTTGAAAGTACCATTTAAATCTAGCTTATATCTTTACTATATGACTGTTTTTGCTAATTGTATTCTAAAGAACGCGGATAATTTAACCCACTTTACATAAAGTTAATATAAGCTAAAAGTAGGAATTAAAAATATTTGATTAACAATTAAATTAATTAAGATATTTCTGTTAATTACATTTTTTTTCTTGAGTTCCCTGTTATTATTCTGCAAAGGAAACTAAACTACTGATGCGAAAATATAGTTGAAAAATTAATGGCAACATAATTCGATAAATAAAGAGTTAAAGTCAATTAAATATTCAGTCAATAAGAAACCAATTTATAAAATTATCTTTTTTAAATTTTGAAATATTCCACCAGTATTTTTTAATGTCTTTTTTTATTTTAATGTAAAAGATAAGAGTAGGAATTAAAAATATTTAATTAATAATTAAATGAATTAAGATATTTCTGTTAATTACTTTTTTTTTCTTGAGTTCCCTGTTATTATTCTGCAAAGGAAACCAAACTACTGATGCGAAAATGTAGTTGAAAAATTAATGGCAACATAATTCGTTAAATAGAGTTAAAGTCAGTTAAATATTTAGTTAATAAGAAACCAATTTAAAAAAATATCTTTTTTAAACTTTGAAATATTCCACCAGTATTTTTTTAATTACTCTTTTAATTTAATGTGTCTTTATTGGATATAAAGTAAGGATTTCACCAATACTTAAAAAAAATCTAAGGTCAATTGTACAAATAATGATAATATTGTCTACATTTCAATATTTGTGAAAGAAATTTTCAGTACTAATGTAACAAATATTAATAACTTATGGAAAAAATTTACTATCAATAATTTAGATCTTTAACCTTAAGCAATATCTAGCATATCAAGGAATATATATTTTAATATTAATTATTCAATTGATTTTGCCTTATTCTATTTGACAAATCGTGTAAAATATTAATTTTTAATGTTGTATCTAATCGGAATTTTTTATATTTCTTCATATTTTAACATAATACTTAAATGCTTTTATTTGTCGTAAGGATATTATTATCAAATAATTGTGGCTAATGTTCCGACGATTGAATTAAAATGTGAAGCTAAATTAGCCAATTGTTAAAAAAGAAACTTCATAATGTGCTCAGATCAGACCTGAAAAGTTCATAAATCCATCACTGAATACCAATCAATACTCTACTGTCAAGACTTTTATGTAAAAAGCGAACTAAAATGTTTTCCGTAAAACGTCGAAATTCTACCAATAAATCTGAAAAGATAATTGTTTAACCAAGATGTATGCCTTCATTCAGTATATAAATTTAATTATGAAGATTTAACGGAAGGATTAATAATGTTATCTTGCACTTGTAAACCAAATGTTTCCTGTGCAGAGAAAAATAAGTACATTTCCTGGCTAGAGCTTTATAACAAAGTGAAATTATTACAGAATACCAAAGGTTTATTTCTTTTTTTTTTTTTATCATCAGCCACTTTCTATCTTTGATGAAATTTTGCACCAATGTAATAAAGTATTATTTTCAAATATTTGTTTATTGCAAACTCAAAAAAAAAAAATCTGGGAAATAATTTTGTTGTATTTTAAAACAAAATAATGAATGCATTGCAAAATAACCACCAACTACAATTCCGGGAATGTCTGTTATTAATAGCGACACAAGTTTAAACAAATTTAAAAACAATGCTTTACCAATGTAAGAATTTTTATTATGATTATTGATCATTTCATGTGATTATCTTATGTGACATTATTAGAAGATACAACGAAACATTTTAATTATTAAATGAAAAAGATTCTGAAAAAATGCATAAATTTTGAAAAATTAGTCATCTTATAAATCAGCTTGAAGAAGTAAATGTTATATCTTATATAATTTTAAGGATTAATTGAAAAACTTATTATGTATTAATAAACTTAATATCACATACCTAAATCATTTTTTGTGAGCATTTTATATTCAATACAAAGCTTCCGTGAATTGTTTTAGCTAAGAAAATCCTACTGAAATTGATTAACGTTTTTAGAAAATGATAAATTTTTAACCTATTTTAATTTTTAACTCGTATAAACGAGGACAAAGTTCATGGGTGTAAACTGATTATCAGTATTCAAATAATAGGTTTTTAAAAAGTATTAATATATATAGACAATCTTTATATATTTGTAAAGTTATTTTAACAATAATTTTTACTAATTAATTTTAAATTTAGTAAGTTTATTTAAATAGCAAATTAATTATATTTAGTAAGTTGATTTAAAGAGGAAATTAATTAAATTTTAGTTAATTAACTTAAACATCATTTTTTAATTTAATTATCGCAGAAAAAAAAATATGTCCTGCAAATCATTTTTACGTAAAATGCAAATGTATGTGAAGAAAATACCTAATAACTAAATTTAATGAAAATATATAATACAAATACAGCAAACATCTAATATTCATGTTCGGTATTCTAGGGTCAAAAATTATTCTACATCTTGCTAATAAAAATAATATAATCTTGATCTCAGAAAAAAAAATTCTCAGAATTTCAAATAACAATAATAATGAGTGTTCACAATATACGCAACATTCGTAATCCTGTTCTGATTAAATAATTAAAGTGAAAATTAAATAAAAAAAGTTTTACAAAGCTGATTTGCACAGCGTAAATATGCACACAATTAAATAAGCAAATTCTGTTAAAATATTTACATATCTAGACAATCTTTATACATTTTTAAAGTTGTTTTAGCAGTAATTTTATTCATTAATTTTAAATTTAGTTAATTTAATTTAAACAATAAATTAATTAAATTTTAGTTAATTAATTTAAACATACTTGTTCAATATAATTATGGCATAAAAAAATGGTTCCTTTAAATCATTTCTACGTAAAATGTTAATGTATGCGATGAAAATACCTAACAATTAAATTTAATGAAAAGATATAACACAAATACAACTAACATCTAATATTCATGTTCGGTATTCTAGGGTCAAAAATTATTCTACATCTTGCTAATGAAAATAATATAATCTAGCTCTTAGAAGAAAAAAGAAATTCTCAGAATTTCAAATATCAATAATAATGAGTGTTCTCAATATACGCAACATCCGTAATAATGTTCTAATTAAATAATGAAAGTGAAAATTAAATTAAAGATTTTACAAGGCTAATTTGCATACAGTTTAAATACGCGCACAATCTTTCAAATCAAAATCTTTCAAATTGAACAAGTAAAAAAAATTGCTAATTAAAGAATATATATATATATATTTACCTTTGAACAATTAAAAAGAAAATCTGAATTCGAATACTTTTACTAATTTATTTTTATCCACACCACACGTGGCGAAATAGCATACCTAAAATTCAGCACGTCTTTTGTGCTAGAAAACCCCCCTATAAAAGTAAAACAATAAAAAAATAAGGAGAGGAAGAAACGGAAGACAAACAGACGAATTCCTCCATCCTCTCATTCAAGAGTAGGAATAGTGTCCCAATTATAAGCAGCAAATTCTATTACAAAAGCTGTTAGGAACATTACAGCTCTTATGACGCCGGTACTTTTTTCCCCTCAAATGAAATTTAACATGTAAAACAGAAGTAAATAATTAATAAATTTACAAGTACATTATTTCTAACGATTTATTGTTATGTTGATTATCATATCTTATGCAAAGAATTTCTATTAAAATGTGGAATTTGACATTATTATGTCGTTAAAAATATGTTTGTGCAAAACGCAGACGACAACGAAACTAGCTTTAAATTATTTTTGAAACAAATAAAATTAAAAACATCTCACTAATTTTTAAATTACAAATCAAAGTTAATAACTCAATGACATTATTATGTCGTTAAAAATGTGTTTGTACATAACGTAGACGACAGCGAAACTAGCTTTAAATTATTTTTTAAACAAATAAAATTAAGAAAATTTCACTAATTTTTAAATCACAAATCAAAGCCAATAGTACAATGACATTATAATGTCGTTAAAAATATGTTCGTACATAATGCAGACGGTAACGAAACTAGATTTAAATTATTTTAAAAACAAATAAAGTTAAGAACAGTTCACTAATTTTTAAATTATAAATCAAAGCCAATAACACAAACGGACTCAAATAATAAGAATTCGTCAAAATGATAAATAAATAAAAATGCCGAGAAAAAAATTCGAATAGCAATAGCAATACGCTGTTTCAAAAATAGGCTTTTCAAAAATATTAATATATCTAGACATTCTTTATACATTTTTAAAGTTATTTTAACTGTAATTTTTATTAATTAATTTTAAATTTAGAAAGTTAACTTAAATAGTAAATTAATTAAATGTTAGTTAATTGATTTAAAGAGCCTTTTTCAATTTAATTATGGCAGAAAAAATATTGCCTTTAAATCATTTCTACGTAAAATGCAAACGTATGTGAAGAAAATACCTAACAATTAAATTTAATGAAAAGATATAATACAAATACAGCAAACATCTAATATTCATGTTCGATAGTATGAACTCAAAGAGAAAGACAGCATTCGACGTAATCTTGCAAGAGTAAAATTTATCTTTTAGTTCACTTTAAATATGCAATAAATAATTTATTTCATTTTTTTAACTCGCACTTACTCAGAAATAAAAAAATAATTTATAAGCATTTCGCAGACTGAAATTTTAATGAAAATTTATATAAATAAATGCAATTTATATAAAATAGAAGAGTTTGTAAACGAATTCTGTCATGCAGAATGTTAAAAATAATTAAAATCAAAATAGTTCGTTCGATAACTACATATAGAAGTAAATCAATTTTCCGTTCTTTGAATAAGTCAAAGAAAAATTAAGCATACTTTTGAAAGCGCAAATGTTCCCTCAAAGAAAAAAAAAATGTCATATAGAAGTAAACAGATTACATTCTAACGTTTTCTTATAAAATAAATGAAAACATCATCTGTACAGCAGCGGGGAAAGAAGGGAGAGAGCTAGTTGGCAGCAACATGAAAACAAGAAGTCTTCCCCCTCAAATCCGCAAAAACTCCATTCCCCCCACTCTTTGGAAAACGAAACTTTCCCAACTTCCCCCACTTAAAAGAGTCAGTCGGTAAAACCTAAATAAGGCTGCTAGCCTTATACACACGACGACAAACAAATAGCCACTTACCTTTTAGGAATCCAAGTCATGGAAATTGATTATTATACACCACCTTGGAACAAAAGAACAAATGAGATTAAAAACACATTATGAGTTTACGAAATTTTTCTTTACTTCGAGCACATTAAGTGATTCAAGTAGCGAATATATACAGCGAATAATAATGAAAAAAATCCAAAAACTCAAATGGATCATTGAACGGAAAGTCGTGATTCTCAGAAGATATGTAACAAAGTCACAGGAAATTTAAAAAAAATTCAACAATGAGTTTAGAACACCCTCATGAAATCAAAACAAAAAAAGTCACGTTTTCTCCATCATGCGCATTTGGAGAATTTCATTCTGCCGCGCTAAAATATCATTTTCGAGCGTCAGTTTTTCAATTTCTTCTCTGAAGACTCGGATTTTTTCAAGTTCCGCGGCAACGTTAAATCCGGCCGGCCGGACAGTGGTCCCTTCCGGCTGTTTATGCAATCGTGCTTCTTCCAAAGTCTTTTCCAACTCCTCCACCTGATCCTCCAAGCGCACGTACTCCTCCACCAAGTCGCTCTTGGACATGTTCTGAAGACGCTCGGATTGCAAATCCTCGTAGGTCTGCACAAACTGTCTCTGCAGGAATTCTTCTTCGTCTTCCGGACAACTATAGAACTCATCTGAAGAGTCCACACTGTTGCTGTTGTCCCGATGCCGAGTACCAATCGAGAAAGTATTGAAATCTGGCTCTTGGGTACCATGATCCTCCATCAAAAATTGCGTGGTGTTGTATGGGGCAAGGGGCAATCCACTGGCTGACATTTCCTCACGGATTCTGTTAGCCCTCCTGGAATTCCTTTCCTCTAATTCTCGTCTTTCGGTCCAGGACAGCTTACAGTAAGGTTTCCATTTCCTCTTCCGTCGATTTTTATTTTTCTTCTTCGAAGAAAGTTTACCAGAATGTTTTTTGACCACATTAGCATTTTTCAAACTTTTCGATGACATGTAGGAATTTTTTCTGGACTGAGGGTCCTTAAAAGCACGTTTTCTATTTTTGCGTTTAGGGGGCTGTTTAGCCAATTTAACATTCTTTGGAACGATATCCGAAAGTGGGGGCTCAAGCGTGTCATTCGAGACACTGTTACACTTAAACGCCTCTTGGGGCAGCACGACTTCGACTTTAGCCATCGCAGGCTTCCGACCACTAAACGACTTGGTCGGTGAAGATCAAATCTCGAATTTCCCTCTTCAACATCCAAACAGCAACTGAACTGATGAACTCCAACGCAGAACTCAATCTACATCGGAACAACAACAGTAAGTCCGCTTTGGAAATAGTTCTACAAAAGCATCGGCAGTAAAGTTCTTAATGAAGAATCTGCCATGCAATAGTGATATTTATATGAATTTAGCATTCGATGTTTTAAAATTAAACTGTCGTTTAAATATTCTATCGAATTTTTTAAACTTTGCGCATGAATACAAAGACAGAGAAGAAATTGAAAGATCCGAATTCTGAATTTCTGTCATCAGCTCGAGGCGCCATCTGTGGAAATCTTGTGGCACTAGCTCAAAATCGATAGGATTCAGCACCAAAAAGTATCTAACTCATTTGTAATTCCGTTGGCATACGAGCTATACCTTTACGAGCTACAATTTCTGGTTTAATTTGTTAATAATCAATATAATTTTCCCGATAGAAAATAGGAAAGAAAAATCAGAAAATTTTCTAATTTTTATAAGTCCTCATCAGCAAGATATATATTTCAGAACGGAGCGGAATTCAAATCGTTGAACTTCATAAGTAACTTCTTAAACTTTTCCTCTGTTTGATTGCAAAATATTTTGCACGTTCATGAATTGCGATAAGAACTTTTGTGACCTGAAATACATACTGTGAGTATAATAGGACAACTACAAATGAAGAAAAGGTCAAATACATTTATTTAGAAAAAAAATTAATAATCCAAACTAAGATATTTTTAAAAAATTATTTTTGTTTTTAATTAATTAGAGCTTTTAAGAAACATCGTTTGGCAATAAGTCACGATCCATGTTTGAATAAGCACTGACATAAATAATTCAGAATGTTAATATATTTGCAATTCACAATTTTGATATATTTGCAACTTGCGAAAAGTTATTGAAGAATTTCTATACAGTTTTACATGTACAAAAATGAAATTCAATTTTTAAAAGAGATTTTTATGTGACTCCAAATTACTATCATCATAGACAAATTCATACTCACATGAGACATGCGCCGCTTCAATTTAATTTTGGAATCCATTCCGCATCTTGTTGGGAGAGAAAAAACGAACGTGGTGTCAATTTTCATCATAAAACTAAAAGTAATTAGACATTAAAAGACAAGCGCATTTATGTTT
>JAPMOQ010008559.1:0-13014 GCA_026543055.1 Argiope trifasciata | reverse complement strand
GAATTCTGTTAAAATCTACAGAATAGATTTTACTCTGTCTGGCTGTTGCGAATTTTGTTAAAATCTACCGAATAGATTTTATTCTGTCTCGCTGTTTCGAAGTCTGTTAAAATATACTGAATAGATTTTACCCTCAATTTGATAGAAATATTAAAATTTGGTGTTAAGATCATATACCCAATTTCAATCGTCTGCCTCGCAGCGTTTTTGCGTCAACAGAACAACTTTGTCCCAGACAGACAGGCGGAAATGGGTTTTTCGGATTCATGGAGGTCTGAAACGTGGACTGTACAAGAAAATAAAAATACAACCCACAAGATGGAAATCTTGCGAGATGTTCATTGGAAGATAGGCAAGCAAATCAGAAGTAATACGGTTTGACAAGCAGAAATACAACCAGTCGTGTGCAAAATCCTTTCTGTGTAAGACTTAATGAAAGCGACATTCGCTTGCGTGACGGTTGAAGTTTCTATTTTCCTTTTGAGTGCAAGCAGGTGGAAGAATAGGTGGTGGTAAGATTTAGAAGTCAGATAATTCTCTTTCAATAAGCGAATGGTGCATCTGAACTTCGGGTTCGTTTAAAAATCTGGGAAATGGACATAGTTTAATTCTGACAGCTCGTGATTGCTGTTTGGGGATCGAATTTCTGAAAAACCCAGGAAGAATTCTTCAGAACTATTCAGATTCCTAAAACAAAATGAAGTTGACACTTCTAATATTCTCTAATTTAGATATTTCGGTTTTTAATCTGAGATGAGTGAAACCAAACCTGAAAGAAACCGTGGTATTTTTCCATTATACCGGCTCAAGCGAAAAGTCGCCAATAATAAGGCAACCAAAGCCAAACGGAATATCATCGCCGGTAACCTTTTGCCGCCACATTTTTGAAAGAAAGTCGCTGCCATTTTGTCACCTGCTCCAAAATGACGATTGTGTGCTGTCGCTAAGAAGTCTGTTTGGTGAGATTTGCGCCGGTATAATGGAAAAGTACCGAAACCTTGACTAGCTAAGCCTAAGAAGAAAATTAGTGGCACATATGCGTGATCGTGTGTATTGGTGGCCCGGTTGCTACATTAATGGCTGAGACACACATAAATTCAGAAAAAAAAATCATATTCAGTATGTAAATTCAGTGAAATCTTGCGCTCAAATATTTGGACAATTACAATAGGTTACCTTTGTACACTTCTTAGAATTAACTAAAATAAATAGGTAAAATCCTATTTTAACCCACCTCTGGCGACTTTTTCAAAATCTCGCCAAATTGAAAGTATTTGAATTAAAAGGTTAAGGAAAAAGAATTCTTACCTTTCGCCAAAAAATTCTTATTATTCGCCAAAGGTGAGCTAAAATAAGATCGACGACCCAATAAATATTTTCAACAATCAATTTGTTAAGTACGATGGCGATAATATAGTATTTATTCCACAGTACAAAGACGTTACAAGTATAAAGTAAATTTAGAATAACAACAAATAAATAGTGATACCACTCAAGCTAAAAGAAACTATATTGAATTATTTGTTGGCTGCAACGCAATTCGCTATTTTTAATGTTACTGCCATAATCATGGAGTTAAGATACCCAAGTCACAATAAATACACCACTTGAAATTTTATTTGATGATGCATTAGAAGCACTGTACTAGAAAAGATGAGGTGATTAATGATTAATAACATAGTAACTGAAATATTTAATCAGAAGGAGGAGGTCTCCTCAAAACTTTCTCTCATACTCTCAGATAAACGTGAATCTGTGTTTTTAGGCACTTTTTACTCAAACCGTTTGAAATCAAAATTTGATACAGAACTATAATTGTTATCAGAAAGTCACATACCAAATTTGATATATTTCAGTCATTGGATTTTTGAATTAACATGTTTGCATGCTTCTGAAAGACCATCAAATGATCAGTCCATTGTTGAAATGTATAGCTGTAGTCAAATTACTGCTATTGTTAAAATTGACAACATTTATTTGCAAACTATCGAGAAGACTTCTTTAGTTTTTGGCCCGTATTTTTCGCAAGTGAAATAATTTTGACAAAGTATTAATTTTTTTTAAAATCTATACTAATATTATAAATGTGAAAGTTTGGATGGATGATTGTTACACAATCACGACAGAACGGCTGAAATTTGGCACAAAGAGCCAGGAATAAAACATAGTTAGTTTAGTTAGTTATAGTCAGGAATAAAACATAGGCTACTTTTTATTCCGGTTAATTGAGTGGTTCACTTTTTATTCATTAAAAACGTACTTTCGCTCCAAAAAGCTGAGGCCAAATATCGCCAGAAATAAGTAAGGCTCCAGTTGTTGTTGTTTTTTTTTCAACAGAAATGAGGTTAGGCTTAGCAGAATTTCAACCAATTATTTCAGACGATTCTGTTTATTTTTTAAGTGTTTGATGTATTTTAAATCAAAGGTTGTTAATTCATTGATTTTTCGGATTCATTCTGAAATGCTTTTAAGAGAAAACAGAATAAAAGAAATAAAAAATTTCTAATCTGTATTGCATTGCTCCAACTGGCGTCGGAAAATCAGACATGTGAATTACGCCAACTGGCTTTGAAAGTTCGAGCGTGATTGTTGAAAATTAAGTTTTCATTTAAACTAAAAGTTTAAAAATTATGTGTATAATACTGTTGTAGCTATCTCAATCTCGATCCATAAATAAAAGGGTTTGACCGGTTTTGATTTGCTGCTTAATTTTATTTTGGGCATACAATGTAAATAAATTGTTTCTACGTTAGTTGTGTGCTTTTACTATTAAATTGTATTCATGTTATACATTTTTCGTATATGCGTATATTTTTAAATATATCGTTTTCAGGTTAGGTTTTTTTATCTGTCATTATTTGATAGTTTTCCGTACATATACATCAAAATTTTCACGCGAACAGACTCGGGTAATAGCTAGTGTGTAATAAATTGAAAATGGCGCTACCAAAACTATTCAAGTAGTCACAAATTACCATCCTTTGTTCATCCAGCACAATGGACAATGATAAAGTTCGTTCCTCTCAGCCAACTCAAAAACCAACGAATAAAAATTCTTCTCCGAAAAAAAATAATTAAAAGTGAAAGCAAATGCCTCTGACAGAAATATTTTTTACGCTCGAATTATTTGTTAAGGAAGTGAGAGGTAGATTTGACACTTCGCACACCCTTTCAATCTTGCAGGATGAATAGCGAAATATGCAGCCACGGAAATTCTTTTTCCTCGCGTATGATTTAATCGTAGGTAAGATGATCCTTCAGTTCTTTTGCATGGCTGATACAAAATAGCATCATACGTCTTCAGAGGCTTAGGATACACTGGAAGGAATTTCACTTTCTGCATTATAAGTTAAGTGAAGTAATAAAAGTTATAAAAGGCAATTGGAATTTCCATAAATGCCAAATGCCTAATTAAGCTTTAGTCTGTTCTGAAAGAATTACCTTCATTCTTTCAATTTTTATGCTTTTGAAATGGCAAATATTTCTCAAAATTTACTTAATAATAAACGCAAAATTAATTTATAACTATAAATGTCAAATTATTAATCTAAGTGAAGACTTTCAGAGCACTTGAATGTATTAAAAAATATATATTATTTAGTTATTATTTTAGCATTGTTTTATTTTCTAATTTTTTGATGGATAGTAAAAATGGTTATTAGTTCTTCTGTGTTAATGCTTGTTTATTACTTAAAAAAGAATGCATACAAAATAATCCAATGTTTTTGTTTTGCTATATTTTCATCTCAATAAAAAAGAAACAATCTAAACATATTAATTCCTTCAAAAATGTTACAATTTGTAACATTTTTGAAGGAATTAATACGTTTAGATTGTTCCTTATATTCAAAAATGTTTAAATCTATTCTGCTGGGTTCCCACACATGTAGGTATTTTTGGCAATGAATTAGCTGAAATCGACTACCAATCTTTTAAATAACCATGTTCCTTTTAACGACTTCGACATATAAAAGCCATTCTAAATCTGGAATGGCAATCAGAATGGAACAATAAAAAGGCAAATAAGCTTCATTCTATCAATTATTCCATTGAATGTTCGCCCATTTTAGAGAGCAGAAAACTGGATACAATTATTACCCGTTTAAGATTTGGCCACACTAGACTTACACAAAGGCATTTGTTATTGGGGATACCCGTTTCTCTACGTACTACTACATGCCAATGCCTGTTGACAATTCGGCACATTCTGATAATGTGCCCAAGTTTTGATTCTCGACGAATTCAATGCTTTCTTTCCTCTCATTTTGTTTCAAAAAACATCCTTCATAAAATACCTCGTCCTCAACTTTTCCCTTTTTAAAAAATAATTGATTTCTTTTACTTTATTTCAGTATTTTTCATTTTCTTTTAATGCAAATCTATATAACAGTTTATTTATGCAACAGTTTATTTTAAATCTTGAATAGAATATTAAAGCAGAGGTTTTGATTAACCATTTAAAACATGGCCATGCGATTTTTTAATGAACATATGTTTGCATATACCTTGTGGTTGGCGCTGCATAATCAGAAATGGTTTTAGCGCCATCAAGCTCAAACTCAAAAATGCTATAATAATAATATCTCTAAATTGCTAATCTATAATATCTCTAAATTGCTATCTAAAAATTACACCAATTCTCACACAGCACTTTAAGGCCTTAGTGGTTTCATAGTAAGGTCATTGTTTCAGGAACTGGAGGTTTATATATTCGAAATCCAGTACCATCGAATAACTATTGTGTACATTAAATTTGTCAGATGTCCTCTTCTTTACTTCTCCTTCAAATTTCTGCACACTAGTCTGAAGCGGAAATTAGAAGAAGAATGCCAGCTGAAGCACCATTTTCTTCAACTCATCACTGTTTAACTTGACATCCGAATTTACTTAATTTCCAAATTAAATGACGAATTTAATAGCTTCCTAGTTGGAATTTTTACTATTATTTTAATTCCTTCAATAATAATACGTTTCAAGTGACTTTTTTCAATTTAAATTATTTAATATTTTTCACTTAATTGCAGATTAAAAATTAAAAATTCAATCATTCGATGCGCGTCTCGGATACAATATTGTATGAGATGTGTTTAATGACATACACATTTACTTAACTTCCTAATTAAATGACAAATTTAATAGCTTCCTAATTGGAATAGTTACTATTATTTTAATTCTTTTAGTAATAATGCGTTTCAAGTGACTTTTTTCCTTTTAAATTATTTAATGCTTTTCACTTAATTGCAGATTAAAAATTAAAAATTCACGAATTCGTTGTATGCGAAGTGGTCAAAATAATGGTGGTCCTAGGTACTTAATACTAACCTTAACCACTTGCTTTGTTCTCAAAAAAGCCATAGGACTTCATACAATTAGTTATGAAATCAGGTCGCTGTAACGCTGCAAAATTATATATCGCTTTGTGTTACAATTTTAGATCGTCTATTGGAGAATCAAGATAAATCTAATAGCTCTTGTAGCTTTTCTGGTAAAAAAAAACTGTTATAACATAATTGGATCAAATCCAAATATTTGGTCCACCCAACCCCTAGATCAATGAATGCAAGTACCTCGAATAATTTTCAGACTCTTGGATTTTCACACTAAAGTGGTCATCAGTTAAGCTTAAATGACCTTCAATTTTCTGAGTCGAATAATGGCACGAAAAAGAAACAAATACAAGTATTTGCTTCCCAAATTTGCACATTTGCATGTCTAAATATAATTATCATGGTTTTATCAACTACGGCGACATAAACCATGGCTTTCTCATTTGGGGTGAAATAACCCTCATGAGACTAAGCTAATAGTAAGTGTTTCGAAAATCAGCAGTTAATGCGAATAGTAATTGCTCCGCGATATGTCAGATTTAAAATCTTACAATAACAAACATAAAAATTAAAACTGTTTTGAGCCATGCTGAGTAAACTTCTACCTATTTTATTTTCAAAATCAGTTTAACTACTTTAATCGCTTTCTTTACACATTTTTATGAAAAAAAGTGTAAAAAATATTCATATGTTTTATTATTTTATTATTGAACACAAAGAAACACAACAAAATAAGATACGTAGGTTTTAAGTTGAATTTTTGATTTTTATGGGTATAAAAAACATTTAATTTTAATATTAATTTACTATCCCGAGTTATCTCGGGCAAATGAAAACTAATTAGATATCAGTCTTTGTATGATAATTTTTGAAACAAGAGACAACACAAAGTGATACTTGATATGCTGTACACTGGCATCTTTTCTCTTTTATTACTGGCTTACCTCTGGAATCTCTTTTACGGTAGCACAGAGTACACTGTCTCGTTGAATTAGATTTTTTTTCCAGTAGCAGAAATCACCATCTGATACATCATCACTTTCACTACCTTGCATCATCGCCATTATTATACTTTTTTTCAAAGCAACTATCCTTCTTTGTACATTACTAATCCACTAGCAGACGTATACTATACAATAGAGAAATTACTGGCCAGTCCCTCCAAAGAACAGCGAAACCAACAATGATTTGCAAACTGACTATCAAAGTTGAATATTTCCTTTCATTTCTTCCAGGCCAAGTAAAACCGTGATAAAACAAATCGTACTGACAAATTCTGCTTCGCCCGAGTTCTCTCTATAGAGCCCGAGATAACTCGGGATAGTCAGGAAGCGGTTAAGTTCGTACCAAATTTTATCAAGAGTTCCCTACTTATGATGCTAGTACTTAGAGCCGCCTAAAATAATTTATTGCTCTCTTTGAAAATCCACTTAATTATTCCCCACGAATTAAGTAAAAAGCTATTGTATTTTAAAGGAGTCGAAAATCAGAGAGGCATTTCTGAATTATTACTAACATGTTCAAAATTCAAAACAATTATTTGTATGAATTCTTCTAATTAATTTTATTGTGTCGATTCGCGGGCAATTGATAGTATTAATTATCATCAATAACTCATCAACTCTTTCCAGATAGTGGGAAATAAACTGATGGAAAAAAATCCCAACACCAAGAAAAAATTATTGTACAGTAATGAAACTTTAGGAATACATTTGTCTAGGTAACGTATTTAATTGTTTAAAGTTTCAAGATCACAGGTAGAGCCATTAGCGAGAACAGCCCTTTCAAATGTGAAATGTTGGTACATTAGTAACCGGTGTAACCGCCAGAATTTTGAATGCAAGCATGCAAACGTGCGTGCATTGTGTCGTACAGGTGTCGGATATCAGTTTGTGGGATGGAGTTCTATGCCTGTTGCACTTTGGCGGTCAATGCAGGTAACGGTTAATGCTGGTTGTGGATGACGTTGGAGTTGTCGTCCAATGATGTCCCATACGTGCTCGATTGGAGAAAGATCTGGTGATCTAGCAGGCCAAGGCAACATGTCGACACTCTGTAGAGCATGTTGGGTTACAACAGCGGTATGAGCGAGCGTTATCCTGTTGGAAAACACCCCCTTGAATGCTGTTCATGAATAGCAGCACAACAGGTTGTATCACTAGACTGACGTACAAATTTGCAGTCAGGGTGCGTGGGATAACCACGAAAGTGCTCCTGCTGTCATACGAAATTGCTCTCCAAACCATAACTCCAGGAGTAGGCCCTGTGTGTCTAGGTCGCAGACAGTCACTAGCAGGCGTTCACCTGGACTCCTTCTAACCAACAAACGCGACCAAGGCAGAACCGGCTTTCATCAGAAAACACAACAGATCTCCACTCCATCCTCCAATGAGCTCTAGCTTGACACCACTCACGTCGCAAACGGCAGTGGTTTGGAGTCAGTGGAATGCACTGTACAGGGCGTCTGGCTCGGAGCTGTCTTTGAAGTAACCGATTTGTAACAGTTCGTTGTGTTAGTATGGTTCCAACTGCAGCTCGAATTTCAGCTGCAGACGCAGTACGATTAGCCACAGCCATGCGCCGAATACGACGGTCTTCCCTCTCAGTAGTACACACATGGCCGCCCGGAACCTGGTATTCTTGAGGCAGTACTTTCCCTTGACCACTGCCACCAATACTCATGCACAGTGGATACATTCCTGCCAAGTCTTTCAGCAATATCGCGGAAAGAAAACCCACCTTCTCGTAGCCCTACAACACGACCTCGTTCAAACTCTATGAGCTGTTGATAATGGCTTCTTCGACTTCTCAGAGGCATCCTTGACTACCATTAACCCACTACGTCAAATCTCAACTGTAAATAACGATCACGAACCTTACAGCGCTTATTTAAAGCAAACCTCATTTGCATGTTCATAGTGTCGCTACTAGCGCCACACGCGCGAAGCTCGAAATTTGAATCGACGTCATCTTTCAGATGTATAAAAACACGCCTACCAAATTTCGTTTATCTAGCACAGCTCCTTCCTAGTGTTGGGATTTTTTTTCCATCAGTGTATATTTCAATCATTCAATTTTTGTTGTTGTTGTTATAAGCAGTAAATTTTATTCGTCCTATTTTAAAGTAAAACTAAAAGCTATTTTTAGATTCATCTCATTCTGTTAAGGCAGGGGAGGGGCACGATTCTAATTGAATAAGTGGTTCATCATAACTTTGACTCTTTTTCTTTCCGTTCGTCAAGTAGAATACAGCGTAGAAAAGCATAGTTAACGAACAAGAATTGAAGAAACCAGTTAGAATGATCTCCCAAAACTTTCTAGTTCTCATAAAATTACTGACCCTATTCGCCAAATATTTTGGTAATTGTGTAAGGCAGAGAACACCTTCTATGACCTTGATGTTCAAAACTTGCAAAATATTAGTCTGGTGCAAAGTCAGCATTTTTATTGAATCTATCGTCTCATCCTTGGTTATTAATTTCTGACATAGGGAATAGTATCAAAAATGTCAAATTTGTATTTGAGATGCATTTTCCTAACCGATTGAATCCAAAATTTGACAGAGAGCTATAATTGTAGTCAAAAAATCACGCACCAAATTTTATATATTGAAATTGCAGTTTCGAGTTATCGTGTTTATATGCCTCTGCAAATACAGATCAATAAAAGTTCACCCGCTTGTTGGATTTAGCACAAAATTTGATAAGTGTCTACAACAAGGTTATGAAATTCGTGTGCCGAATTTAATCCTTTAAGCTTGCTTCATTTTGTTCTTTGACATTCGAACAGCCCGACTGACAGACTACCTCAGAGTAGATTTTGCTCAAAATTTTATGTAAAATTATAAATTCGGTCTTATGATTCTACATACGAAATTTCCTTTTTTGAGTTATCCTTCTCACAAACAGAGCTGCAGGTCACATATAGGACAAACAGGTTTTTAATCAAAAAATATAGTTTACCAACTCGAGGGAGTCTAAAACATCCAGATTAAAAAGTCAAAACTTCAAGATCTAATTTTTGAAAATGGCAGTACTTCTTTATTCTTGAAAAAGTAAAAAACTATGAGTTCTGACTCTGGATACTCAAGTACTTAATTCCTTGACCATTTCGTGCTTTACCAATGTGTTATATACCATGTTATATGTGTTATTTACCAATGTGTTTTTTGAAGATTTTTTACCTCAAACTCAAATATGGGCAACATATGATTTCAATATCCTAAAGAAAAGCCCCTACCTAACCCATGTATATGAACTTAAACCATACTTCTGCATGAGATGTAACTTGACTTGAATTAATAGATGGTAAACTTTCCCTTTATCGTGGATCCTTGTCTCATATACTGGGTTTGATGTACTATAAAAAACAAAAACAAAATGTTATAAATGACGATGAACGCTTTAATATCATTTGACTGATAGAAAATGACATATTGTCTTTTCACAGAGAGGGTCTCTTGTACTGGATCGTGTACTGTCTCGTATACTGGAAGATAAATAGAAAATGGTTTCATTTATAGTAATCACTCCAATATTGCTTGACAAACAGAAAATACCAAAATGCCCCCTTTATCTTTTGCATTGTAATAATGTATTTATACAAAAAAAAGGTATTATAAATAGTAATCCCTTCAATATTTCTTGACTAATAGAAGATGCAAACTTTTTCTTTCGTCTTGAGTCCTAGTCTCGATTGCAGGTCTTGATGTATTAAAACGAATGGAAGAAGATATTATAAATAGTAATCGTTTCAATAACTCTTGACTAATAGAAAATTCCAAGTTTGCTCTTTATTGTGAATCCTGATTTCGTGCATTAGGTTTGATTTATCAAGATAAGTAGAAAATGGCTTTAGAAACAGTAATCGCTGCAATATATTTGACTAATAGAAGTTATCGAAGTAACTTTTATCGTAAATTCTTGTCTCGTGTAAGAATAATGTATTATAACAAACAGAGAAATGAATTATAAATAAGTAATGATGTCAATGAATAGAAGATGACAAATTTATAAACGGTAATCATCCCAACCCAACTATCTAACAACACATATTTCATTTAGTAGATTAATTAAATTAATAATACAATAAAAGTCACAAAAAAATTTTACTTTTTTTTTTAGAAAAATCATATTAATTTTATTTCATGCAGACACGTGCTGAAATTAAACATTTTTATATGCTTAATTTGCTATAATTATTTACTTTTTAATTTGAGTTTTTATATATCTGATGGCAAAATTTTTATAAAAGTTAATTTTTTTCCCCTTTCACTCATAACGTACTCGTGCAGATAAAATTTTATTATTTTTAAATCGCAATACATTGTTGAAAAATCTAATTAAAATATTTCTTTAAAAAATAGAATAAATAGAGGCTTGAGTTATATGTTAAACCACTGATGCCATTAGAAAGCTATTTTTTTAATCTATAAATTGATGTAAAAATTACCTTTGTCCGATAATATTTTCGGAAGTTATAGCGGAAAAATGTCGAAATTTCGCTTAATTTTCAATTTTTAAATTCTAATTAAAAATTCAAAAAAAAGAGCTTTGAGGCGCACATTCCCGACCTCCAAGGTATACATGTATCAAATTTGGTAGCTGTAGGTCCAACGGTCTGGCCTGTAGTGCGCCCACACACACACACATTGAGCTTTATTGTAAGTATAGAATATAGATTGCTACAGGCAGTACGAAAATGGTAACATCCATTTTATAGTTCAATTCGGATAAAAATATGAAAAGATATTATATAATTTCCAATTTATGTGATCTATCATATCTATTATATTTCGAATGAGTACCACAAAATATTTTACGTCACCTTCGTCATAAGAACACAGCTATAATTTACAATAATCTTCAACTACATTCACCATTTAGCGTGAAGACGAAATTTTCATTTTACAAATCAAATTCAGCTCTTAAGATAAGAAAATAAAATTCACATTCATTGTTTGTGATATTAATATTTTATTAATAATCACGTACTTCTATTTTATTTAAACACCTTGTAATTAGATGTATCTTTCTGCCTTCTATTTTTAGATTCGGGAACTCTACGGAACAGATGCGTGAGCGTATCAATAACAATGAATGAACCGCTGTTTAATTTCCCTCCAACCGAGCGTTCCATCAACAAAGATGACGCCATCCGTTGCCATGGCAATAAAATTGACACCCGGAACTATATGAGCGAAATTTCTAACCCGCTGTTTCTTATCGATTCATTATTGCTTTTATTTTATTTTTATTTTTTACATCACGCAAATGAACATCAGCTTTCGAGTTAACGAGAAAACCTTTTGATGATGCATTTGGAATGTGAGTTATCGATGTCATTTTTGTTATGAAAAAGGTATCTTCGTTTCAAATAACATGTACTGTTTCTACAGAAGTATGATTTTGCTATAGCTTCCCTATAAGTTAGTGTAAGAACCCCGTGTGAGGTTATGGAACCAATCATTATGTGGGTTTTATTTATTCGAATCTGAACAAAAAAAAAGTATTCGAAGTATTTTATTGTTTAATTTTAAATACAAAGAATAAAGAATCGTTTTCTAAATTTTGAAAAGAAATTGTAATGAATTTTAGATTAGTAAATTGTTTTTATATCATTTCACATTGATTTTTGGTTAAAAACAACAAGATATCTCTCCCGTATTCCCTTTAACCATATAAAAAACACATTTTTCAGTAGATAAAACAATCCCTTAATTTATAACATACAAAAAACAAGAAATTGTGTAGAAAATAACTCTAACGAGATTATAATCACATGACAAGTATGATTGCGGATGTCTGCTAGCATCTAACTGAGCTTTGTATTAAGGTGTACAATAATGTCATAATTTTTCCTGCCAAAGGCGTATTGGGCCTTAAAATCATACTGACACTACGCAATTGACATGTATATCATGAACCTGAATTCATTCTATGAAATCAAATTAAACCAGCCATCTTCGGCCACCAGTTGTTCATCCGCCTTATTAACAGCCTTAAATTAGTAATACGAACCTGATTTTATTATTTATATCTAATTCCAGCTAATGAAATTACCATTTTATATTGAACAATAAATATAGAACAATCTAATTGGCAAGCTACAATCAGATTGCTCTGATTGTAACTTCTTTCATCTGAAATGGTGAAAATGGTTAATTAGCAAAATCGGTAAAAATTGTGGAGACTGAGGGCTGTGTCAAAGCTTTATTTTATAACATCGTTCGTAAATGAAGAAGATCTAGATAACATATCTAGATTTGTTTGATATCAAAATCGGAAAAATTCTTGATTATACCTATTCAACGTCATAAATCACATGAAATGAATAAACAGTAGGAATAGTCTCATCAAAACTTTCTCGCATTCTCTCTAATAAAGATGAATTTCTATTTTAGACTCATTTTTTTCAAACCAACCAATTTAACCTAAAAAGTCGATTAAAACACTCCAGTTGCAATTAAAATTCACATACCAGATTTGATTTATTTAAATCACTGCTTTTTAGATTTGTAGCGTTTGCATGTTTCTGAAAGAACAGACCAACAGACAGTTGATCCCTTGTTAAAGTTGATTCAAAAGATGTTAGGTGTCTGCATTATAGGTATTAAATCTGTGAACCGAATTTTATGCCTCTGGCTCTTTTCGTTTAGTAGTTATCGTGTTAACTTATATTCGTACAG
>JAPMOQ010008544.1:132956-159842 GCA_026543055.1 Argiope trifasciata | reverse complement strand
GAATGAAGTGATGTTTCATCAGTGAGGAAAGAAACAATACTTTTAACAAAACTTTTATTAAACGCGAGTGAAGCTTTTTTGGATTATAAAAATTATATTATTCGATTTTTTTTTTCGAAAAAAAATTGCATTCCATGAAAATAGCAGCTATGATGTCATAGTTTTAGGTCAATAATTTAAAAACGCATTTGCTTTCAAAGAAGCATACGTAACAATAATGCAATGCTAGTAAAAGCAGGTAAAAAATATATATGCGTTTTAATTTATGAATATTACCAGTTATGCTTTATTCCTTGCCTGTTTGGTTTCAAGCTTCAATTATTCATTGCCCGTTATTGCCCTCAATTATTCAATGAACCTTATCCAAAACAACATCATGTTTTCACATGATAAAAAATTATGTGACTAATTTCTTTTTTTCAATTTTGTAATTCTAACTAATTTAGATGGTTCATTGACTGTGTGCAATGTAATTTTAATACAATATACTTATGAATAATTTATTTAATGTGCAAATTTTTCCAAAATTGGATTTCAAATGTTCCTCAAAAAAATTAAATATCCTATTTCAGTTTAATGATAGAACAAGAAATTATATAATTATTTGAACAAGAAATGTATTTGCTGAAACTAAATATGATATTTATATATATTTACTTTTTTTATATAAATTTCTGACTAATAAAATCTTTAATAATTTTAGTCATCGTAAATATAAGATACTTTTTTGAGCAATTCGAATCTCTTTTCCTCAAGCACAATTATTAAAAAGTCATCAATATTTTATTACGTCTTACTTTTTTTCAGTTCTTTAAGTCAATATTTTATAAAACTAACTTTTACTTTTTTTTTTCTTAGTATTTATTGTTTCTACTGTTTTTAATTCAACTTAATTTTTTCTTAATTCAGCATTTCTCTGAAATTGAACCAAAATTGTAATACAAATCTTGATAGGACAATTGTTTTCAGTATAAAAAATTTGTCAGTTTTTTTAGAATGAATACGCATTATATTATTATTATTTTTTCTTTAAGCTCTTTTTTTCACAACTTTTTTTGTTGATCTGTGAAAAAGGGTTTTCAGTAAAATTTCAAATTGAAACAAGTCTTTGATATTTGATGAAAGTGCAAATATATTTTTATTCAATTCAGACAATAGCTCTTTCTGTGTGATGTCAAAAAACTAAAACTTTTCGATGCTGACCCCGATCATCCTTTGTGAATCATTAGCATCCCGATTTCAAAACCAGAAACGTTTGAAATTGAGAACGGAAACACCTATGTCTGTATGCAACTCGAAATACAACCAGTCTTTATTCTGAAAAATACTGATGTTTTTGGATATTTGTCTATAACTGATTTTTATAAAGAGCGATTTTAAGCCCACAAATCCTTCCTAATTAAGAAAAATGAATAGCTTATTTGGTCTGTTTCTAATCTATGTAAATAAAAGAAAAACGTACATGACACAGAATTTGCTCATATTATTAATTGTCGAATAAAAATGGTTAAATGTTCTAAAATCGATAAGTTGTAAGCACGTTCCAGATTGTTTCATTGAACATTTTTATAACTTCATTTAATTCCTCGCTTGATAATTAATGGAGTCGAAAAATATTATTAGAATTGTGTTGGTTGTTTGATTTGAGTTTTTGGGAACAAGGACCATTCTTGGCCATTCTTATGGTAAAAGGTAGAACATTGTTAATGTTTGAAGCTCCATATGAAATTATGTATTTTCATCTAAAAAATGTATGCAAGAAAGACAAAAATGACATCTCTGTTTAAAAAAACAATTAAAGAAGGAAATTGTTTAAGTTAATTATATGGTAAAAGATGTATAGTAATAAAAAATTTAAAGATATTTGGATGATATTTCCTTCCCAGCAATTCTGGGAAAGTTACATTTGATGAGTAAAAGAAATGGTGGTGATGGGAGTCAAAAGACGGCCATCCAATCAAAATATGACTGTCAATTCGGTGTGGCATGAATAACACATAGGTGCCCTTTCTCCGAAAAGTAGGTACTTATGGATAATCCGAGTATGTCCAATATGTAGGCGAGACAATTTTATGTCAGCCCCATGCATTGGTAAAACAAGCCATGTGACAATTACAAGTTAAATAAAATGCAGTTTATTCTGTATCTGCATATCCAATGTCTCTTTAGCATATCTTGTCCATTAGCAATAGATATGTTTGGAAAAAGTCTTGTGGCATCACACAAACTTTTGCTCAATCAGAGGAAAGAAAATGTAAAATAATCATGGAATTGTCCACAAGCAGAAAGTTTAGTCAGACACGAAAACAAGCTTGACCATCAGAGCATCAGATGGGTAATCGTTTCGAATTACTCATGGAATTTAATGATTATATCTTCCAAAATTATTACCTCATAAAAATGGTTTCTGCATTACCTTGAAACTCAAGGATTAATATTTTAATAACATCTCTTTCATTTCTATAACATATATTTTCTTCCATTTTTAATAAATGTTTATGTTTAATTTAAGACACAATTTGTAGAAATGTTTTAAATGTTTTGATGAAATTAACTCACTTATTGAAGTATTCAACCCCGTGCTTTTGCGAATGTGAAAATTAAATAAATGCTTTCTTTAAACATTGTAACTGAAGCAGAATTTTAACTTCAACTTTTATTTCGTAGTAAATACAATTTTCAATGTACACCCTTAGTAATTTGTAAGATACTGATTTAAATGAAATCATGTTTTTCAATGTTAGCAAACAAAGTATAATTTTAAAAAAAATGCACACACATATATGGCTTAAAAGGTTAATAAACTAGGCAAACAGGGCTTCAGAACGAGTGAATTTTACTAATATAATTTAGAAAAATTAATACATTTGATGAAAGTAAGAAAAAAAATTATTAATATCGTTCAGCAATTTTATTTGGTTTCAAAGTCGTTTATAGTACACCACTAATATTTCAGTGACAATATATTTAAGACTTTTTCTTATTATTTACTAACATTAAATACATTATTATTGCAAAGTATTTTTCAAATTAAATTTAGCTTGTAATTGAATTTATGCAAAGTTATGCAAAATAAAATTATGAGAGAAGAAACTGGCGATCTGAGAATCACTGTAAATTTCGTATTGTATTAGTGAATTAATATAGTATAATACAAATTTCGGACTGATGGGCAAATTATTATTTTTCTACAAAACCAGTTAAAACTGACCAAAAGTTTCAAATAAAAGAAAAAGGAATGACTAAATACATTCGGATAATAAATTTAATGTATGTAATGGCGATATGGGTTATCAGAATTTTAGTTAATTTCTTAAAAAGGAAAAATAAAAATTTCGAATGGTTTTTACAGGAATAGTTTAAAAAAATTATGATTTATTAAATATTTTTTTTTCTTTTTATACTCCATAACAAATAATTATGTGAAAAAATTTAAATTATTGAATTTTGAAAACATATAAGAATAACTACCTTTATACAATTTGATAACAGTCAGGATTAAAAGTTTAGTCGGATAAGTTTATAATTTAGATACTAGGAAGGTACAAAGTTTCACTTAGAAATCAACATTTTCCCCTTTTAAACCCAAGTTTTTCTCTTTAAACTAAATAACTCGCAACTTAATAGAGAAAATATTCAAAGGAAGCATAAATTTTTAATACATATACTTTAAGATTATTACAAATTTCAGATTGTTTGTTGCGTATTTCCCTACTAATAAATCATTTTAAATGCAAAATTAATAGTTTTTAAGAGTTTAATTACACGAAAATTACTCATTACAGTTCATTCATGACACTTTTAGAAGGTTAAATTACTTACAGTACGTTTTTACTAAGTAAACCTGTTTACAATTTTTGCAAGGCGAATTGTAACAAGAACAAAACAATTCCAATTAAGGGAGAATGGACTTTTTCGGATATATGAAAATTCGGAAGAGTAAGAAATTAATTTTTTTAAGTTATTGGACATCAAAAATTTAGTTGGTCAAACTGAGTTTTTCAAACATTTGAGCAGAAAACAAACAATAAAACAGGTAATAATTTTTTTAAAAAACAGAAATTAAATTATTTAAGATTAATTGGATGTATACATGTACTCAAATTACATCCAAACCATATAATATTTTATATACTATTTTAATTGAAACGTATCAAAAGGAATGCATTGCTTTGAATAATTAACTCCACCAATCTGAAGAATTTTTCAAATTCTGGCATTTTTTTTTTTTTTCCTTTTATCTTTAACCGAAATCATTTAAGAAAAATTAGAGATTTAAAATTAGAGATTTGTACTACAAAACATTGTACCATTGGTCCTGTACTCCATTATTAAACTTTTTCCTCAAATTAGAAGTCATTAATAAGGTTGTAATTACCATTAACATCGATGAGTTTATCAAATACAAATAAACTGTAGGATTTAATAAGCGCTATGAAACTATGTTATTACAATAACTATGATAATACTGGAACCAAATATATTCAGAAATACCTATTAGCACCAAATATTATTCTATTTTTCCGCAATGTTATTTTATATTTCCATTATATTGTTCAATATTCTGTCTTGCTATAACAAGAAGATATTGTAACACTATTATTAGCTATTTTATACTGATAGAATATATGATTTTTTTTTATCTAGCAGATAAAGTAAATATTTACTTTGGCTAATTTTTTATCCAAACAAATTTGTGAACTATTCAACAGCATTAATAAAAAAAAATTCAATTATTCATTCAATTCAGTATTCATTCAGTAAAATTTAACGAATAAAAACACTCTTTTAATACTACAGATTTGTTTTGTAATGTTAATTATTTGTTTTTCCTAATAAATTTTACGAACATTTATTCCCCTAAATCCATACAACATTTAGGTTATTATTAAACAACGCAGTCTCCTCCACTATGTATATAAAAAATAAGTCAATGACAAATTTAATTCATATCTGAATTGGTACTAAAAGAATTTTCCAGAAAAGTTACAGCAATAAGTCAGTGACCTTGCAAGGCATTAATTACCACACTACTAAAAGCTCGAGCTCTTTCTAGTAGTTCTGAATTACTACTCTCGATATTACGACATACTTTATATAAGCCAATTATTATTTAATTATATCATTAATCGTTACGATTTTTCACACTCTAAAGCATTCTTTAAATTAAAAATGATTCATTGAATCGAACTCGTTCCAAATTTAATTCAGGGCTGAGCGAAATTTTCTAGCAAAGTTGCTGCAACAAGTCAATGACCTTACAAGGTATTATCACATTACTAAGAGTTTGTATCTTTTCTAGTAAATCAGGCAAAAATCTAAATTACGATTGTCAATATTACAATTTATGTAAAGCAATTATTATTTGATTATGGTATTAATTATTTGATTATAGTATTTTTCAAGTCAAAAACCCTCTTAAATTAAAAATAATTCCTCGAAAAATTCGCTCTATATTTAATTCGGGGCTGCGCAGAAATTTCTGGAAAAAAAGTGCTAAAGAAACAACAAGCCAATGACCTTACACACGTTGCAGCAAACAGCTAATAACACACGTGAGCAAGCCATGTCAAAGTTCATATTATTACTCTCGATATTACAACCGAGTCCATGAAAGCCGAATTTAAAACCATCTGAAACACAAAAAGCAAACTACGCGGAAAAGAGACCCATTTTTTTGACATTTTGGCAGAAAAGGCGAGGACCCGATGTCGCAATCCACCAGGCGTAGCGCGATTCTATGTAGGTAAAAACCCAAAGCTAATGGTACAATGGCGATTAATAGAAAGTCTTTTTACAAATGGCTGTTTTCCGGGTTCGTAATATGTGGTGCGGAAAAGCGAAGTATCACACGATTGCGGAGTGCACAGGTTGGAAACGTAATTTGTTTGCGGAGGGATTGAAGGTTTAATTAATTAGAATTTCCAAATTCAGTTCTTTGCGTGCAGATATGATAATGAATTTGTAGAAGTTCATCACAAGTTTGAAAAAGTTTCGGAAGAGGAAAATAAAATGAAACGTAGGAATATTTGCAAAGCATCTTTTTATCTATACTTCAAGAAATATAAAAATATGAAACCTTAAAAAATAAGTGATTAATCATAAAAAGCATGGCTTTTTTTATTATTTAAAAAATACATGCGTTTTGAATAATAATTCAGGTTATTTTTAAAAAATTAGTTTATTTTTCTGGTGAAATTTTAACAAAACAATTAAAATGTACCAATTGGCTATATTATGAATTAAACAATAACCCAGCGACATATATCACATTGCAAAAACTTTGCAATAAAAAAATCCCTTTTTATAAACATATTTTCTTATAATAGAAATAAAAAATTTTGATTGCATTTTTAATGGTGGAATTATCATAGGACAACCATTTCGTATAGTTCAAACCTAATTCTTGCCATTCTGGCTATATATCGGTGTTTTCTGCAAATGTTTATCACAAAGCATTAAAAAGGGACTCCGGCCATTCATCGTTGCCCTCTGAAAGAGTCGAGTGAAGCTTATAAACGTTACAATATAGAGTATATAGAGTTTAAATACTAAGACACGTTGGATGCTTACTGTAAGCCAAAAATTAATCACCTTTCTAATATTCTTGGATATAATATTCATTAATCAAAATATGATATTCATTAATCATTAATTAATTAATCACTTCTTAACAAATATAGTATACGGTAGTAAAAATATAGAGGACTTTATAGGAATAGTACATTGTGGTGGAATTTAGATTATTATGATCAGTGCAGGAAGCAAAAGGACTTATGTTTTCAGGAACATAACTTTAATAACCACATTCACTCACGAACAGACTTAAAGACATCAGAAAACATTCACGCTCTCAGCTTAACAGTACAGTATCATATCTCATCCTGATTACACTCGCAATACGCAATGCATCATGGGATGGCATAGCCAGCCTATCAGGCATCATTATCTAGTATCCAAAAGAGGAGATAAGGTTTATGTAAATGCTACAACATAAATTAAAAATAAAAAACATCATGTTTGCTAAAATATTTTACATCAATCAAGCTATATTAACATTCTCTTTTAAGGCAGAATGAAAATTATTTTAGGACGGATGTCTGTAAACAATTAATATGAAGTAAATTCCATGAAACGAGTTTTTTAACATTGGGAATATTTCGAAACGCAGCCGTCTTTGAAAATTCATTTTTTAAGAAGAAACATCCAAGTTTTATATAGCAATAATCAGGACATCAATTTTTCATCGATTTCAATATATTTTAGATTCCTTTTAATTCCTAATTTACAATATTATCCTTTTTCAAAATAAAATTCATATCATTTTGATTGCTCAATACATTAATTACTAAGTTTGATTATAAATTTATGCCCATTAATTCATCTTGTTTCATTTGTTTATAAACATATAGTTACTTTATACTCCATAGCAATTCCTACTTAATTATTTGCATACATTAAAATTATCCTTTGACATATAATATATAATATAAATAAATCTATTTTTTTTACTATAATCATCGTAATATATGGCAATGATTGAAATTATTTTGAACTCATTTTAATTTATAAATTGTAGTATTATATTTTTCTGAAATAAAATTCATATCGTTTTGATCACTCACTGTAATATTTCTTAAATTAAATTTCAAGCAATAATTTAAATTTAAATCAATTAAAATATACTTTATCTCACAGTATTTTGCAACTGGCGTTCTTTTTTTCCTTTGAAAGATTCGCAAAACAATAGAACGGTCACCCATCACTGCATATCCGCGCCTCTGTGGATTAGGGCGTTGAACACTTATTATCTAAGTGTTGAATTCAACTGTTAATGCATTGCAATAAAATATTCCATTTCGAAAATATATGCACATTTTGAATTTTGTATCTAATCTGTGATTTTTGAAAACTGGAATTGAGTGTTAAAGAACCCATTTGATTTAAGTCGGGAAAAAATAAATTGAATTTTCTTAAACTTGAAACAATTGAAGTAGGAAAAAATTTATTAAAATTTTCACTCTCTACTATATATATATATATTTTACAAAATTCATTTAAAGTTTTTTTAATAATTGAGATTAAGTGAATTATTCATTCTTGTATATTTCCTACATTAAAACTTTATGATTTTTCTGATGTTATATTTTTAGGAAAGAATAAAAGGGTTTCATAGTTTGTAATTAAAGAATAATTTATATTTTATTAATTAAAAACTAAATTAATTAATAAACTAAACTAATTAATTTCAAAACTAAATTAATATGTTATTCGTTTTAATTTACCAAATAACGCTAATAATCTATTTGTGCATTTTCGAAAAAAAATAACGGATTGCTACGGATTTTTTAAGGGTAATATTTACTACAAAAACATCAAATACAAATGAATTCTGTTATGATATGAATTCTGTCACTTATTAAAAAATATTACAGTTTTTGCTTCCGACTACTTGTCCTTCAAAAGTATTCATAACAGTTTTTTTACTAATAGCAACACATTTTACACAGAGTATTAATATCTTTTGGTTTTAAAACTGCATGAAATTACTTTGGGGGTAGATCTCCTGATTTTTTAACCGTTATTAGATGATGAGGTCAATATCTCAGCAGGCGCATCTTTCACAGGAAAATTCAGCAACATATCAGCTCAAAATATTTATCAAATCTAAATGAAAAGCTAGTCCTTTTCTAGACAAAAAGTTCGGTTTTAAAGACTTCTAGAATTAGAGGAAGTTTATAACTAAAATTGTATTCAAAATATTGTAATTTAACAATGTGCCTTCAGAAAAAGGCAATGTTTTTTTTAAATTTTTTAACAATATAATTAATGTTTCAGCATAAATTTAAAGAAATAAAAATTTACTATTAAGAAAATATAAAAATACTTTAATCCATTACGAACTGTATATTTAAATCAAACTTTCTTAACTCTTCTAATGTAAAATGATACTAAACATTACCAACTGAAGCATGACTCAACAAAAAGTTCTAAATAAGCGTAAAGTGTCTTCACAAATGACTGCACTTTTCTAACCGGATTACATTTAAGAGTTAAGCGACTATAATTTTTTTGCTGTAAAAAAGAGTTTTTTTTATTTCAATACTCAGTTAAAACATTTAACTATACAATGTTTTTAAATGGAAATTAATAATTAGTTATTATTTTCTTCAATTAAATGAAATAATTTTGATTATTTGGTTGATACGAGCGATTTGTTTCATAAACATTTTAAAGCTCTAATAATTCTTAAATATCCTTTTAAAATCTCATTTAAATTTTAATTAAAAGTTTAGTCTAATCTTTATATAATTTAGTAATTACATGATGGAAAAAAAGATTTTTTTTTCATTTCAAGCAATTAATAAAATCATTCAAATCTAATCTATCGAGATAAGTGTTTTTCATAAAGCCTTACCTTGTAAAGTTAATACTAGAATTTTATGTTAAAAAAAAAAAGCCGGCCTCCTGGTATAGAGGTAGTGTGTCTTCCCGGGTTCGAGTCCCGGTTCGGGGATGGTTATTATTCTTTGTTCTACCTGTGAGATGTATGAATGTGCCCCCCCCCCTATAAAAAGGGTTGTGCAAGCGAATGAGTGTGTCCCCTTCATTTGAGCTAGAATTCAGACTTCTGCCCTCTGGGTCTCAGGGGTCTTTACCCTCAGAAGCTACTGCACCCCCTTCCCGTGGAAACACGGATACGACATCAATCATTATGTTAAAAAAAAAAAAAAAATTAAATCTTCAGTTAAAGCTTATAAATTTATAAAGCCTGAAATCTTTAATAATAGTAAAATTCATTAAATGATTTTAATCATTTGAATAAGATTAATAATGAATTTAGAAACATTTTATAACAATGTTAACACGTAGATCTGATTTTAATTATTACATAAAAATGCTTGTCAAATATTAATTTAATTCAGTACAAGCACGGTTTAAAAAATTCTTTACTTTATAAAAAAAGTTTCTAAAAAAATATAAATCTAATTTTTTAATAAAAATATATTTGAATCAGATACTCAATTCGAACTATTAAATACCTATCATACAGTTTATGAGACCTTTTCACGGAAAATTTACTTTGTACTGTATGTTACTTTTTAAATTTATAATTAATCTTTTACTTAAAACTTAACGTCAATTAAACATTTGCTAAAAATTCTGAATTTTCTTCTAAATAAAAAGTATGACGAACAATCTTTTCTTAAAAGAAAAGAAAAAATTAAAATTGGACCCATTGGTTCAAAATTTAATGCAGAAACTTTCATGGCCGTCATTGAAACATTAAAACAATCACATAAAACTTGATTTTAAAATGATAAAAAAAAAACACTCTCTTCAATTTAAAATAAAGTTTACAGAGAAAATTATTACTTTATTATTGATGAGATTGATTTTTAATACGAAAATTTTTGATTATATTTACAGATGTTTAGAGTATATTGGTAGAGACATTTGTCCACTGACGTACTTCAATCAAGCTGCAATTGCACAAATGATATTTCACTACAATAACTGCAAGAAGTATAACTCTATCCAAAGATAAATTCGACTTCCTAATAAAGCATACCTTCTAATGCTAATCATATCATCATAAAGACGTTTGTCCTGATGGCATACTGCAATCAAATTGCAATTACACAAAAGAATGTAATCAAGTATAGTACAATCAAACTGTAAACAAGTATAACGATATCAGATGATATTTGTGATACCTAAGGAAGCGCTTCGCCAGCTTTTCTTATAAGCAAAAAGACGTTTGACCCCAAGATATATTGCAATCAAGTTGCAATTTCATAAGTAAGGCTATACTGCAGTAACTGAAAAGTATAACAATATCGAACGATAAATACTGCACTTAAACGAGCATTCCTTCTCCAGGTTTCATATCAAAAGAAAGAGGTATGCCTCAAGGATATAATCCAATCAAGTTACAACAACACAAGTGATGCTACGCTGCAATAACAGCAAACAAGTATAGCACTATCAGATAATTACGATACCTAAACAAGCACTTCTTCTCTAGTTTTTCATATCATCAGAATACCCTGTGGTTGGAGAAAAGGAAGTATAAAAACACATTTAAAATATATGCTGATTGTAGGAGATTCCATTTCGTCTACTAAAGAAGAATTTGATTCCACATTGTTTTGCATTTTATAACAGCTCTACATTTTGTAGAGAAGGATTTTACACTGTTATAAGCATTTTAAAGTGTTCACTTAGTGTTTATCTCTTCTGTTACAATCATACAGCTATCTTCTCTGTTTAATTAACAATATTTTTAAGAATGATCCCCATTTTTCTTCCAAATTATTTTGGAAAAAGAAACCGCTTACCCTTCATATCTTTGGTGCAGAATCATTTAATTGTTTCCCATTCATAGAACATTTGAAGAGAAATGAAAAATGTAGAATATTTGGATTATTTTAGAAGAATATATATATATAAGTACATTTTAAATACACTTTGAACGTAAGAGCGCCTGTTTCGTTCATAACTAATAAATTTGATTTTACGTTTTACATTCCATAAAAATGTTTAGATGAGGATTTTACATTATTCTAAATATTGTATCTGAATTTTGACAAACTTTTGAGGATCTAATTTTAATTTTCCTCGTTTAAATAATTATTTAACTCAAATCCAAAATCTATAAGGTTATTGTCCTCTGAAGATTATGTAGCTCATTAAACTTTCGAGAAAAAAACAAACTTAAAAGTAGTAAGACTGCTAAAAAGAGCGATACATTTGTTTTAAATGACATTTTTTTTCTAAACCAATTTACTACATGTTCTCAAAGCCAAGGATGACGCACATATGGAACATGAGCTCGATAACGCACGTGAGTTCTAATTTGCTTCTCACGTGAGAAAAGCGCGGGAGAAAAATAAATGAGTGTTTTTGTTCTAATTTCATATTTTTGAAGCAAACTAGTGGCATGGCATAAATGTATAGCCATCCGTCAAATAAGCAAAATTAAAGAAAATTGCTAGTAAAGGTCATTAATGATAGCCTGAACTATTTCTGATTTGTTTGCATAACCGAGTTCATTGATCGAAAATATCTTGTATCAGTTGCTGTACCATAAACAGTCTGAAGTTTTAATTAACTTACAGTCTTTAAATGAAACTATTTAAATAGAAATAACTATTTAGTTAATTACAACTTGTATGTCGAAAAACATGACTAACTGCTTTCATATGCTGCAGCACCTATAGATGACATCAAAATTGGAAAAAAGGGGGTGAACTTAAAACACCCCGCTATGCAATTAATTTACTTACAGAACATAAATATGTTTTCTTTTTATATTTGTTGTTTCATAATTCTAAAAATACAGAGATTTAAAACTATCTAATTGTTGCACTAAAACCTGGAATCTAAAATTCTATTCATTTTTGTTTTATTACCAAACTGATAACCAAATTACATCTTGGAAGAATTGGAAAAAAATAAGCATCTAGATGGAGGGTTGAGACCTAGAAAAGGTGTAAAGAAAACTAGAATCACCACCTGTTTTCCAACAAAATAATTTATTGTAGTCTATTGTGATAAAGCCACGAATTGTTCCATCAGTTTGAAAGGGTGGGAATCAGTACAAAGTGTCTTGTTCTAATCAAATTCATTCAGTTAAATTCAACATTTTATTCTTTGTAAATTGTCCTTTAAATTCAGAAAATGCAGAACTAGGATACAACGCGTTTCTCAAATCCAGCTTCAATAAAATCGTCACTAAATTTTGTAAAATTTATTTTCATTGAAAATAATATATTGTAAAAGTAATATGAAAATCATAAATCTATCATGCTAATTTTTAGAAAAACAATTGTCTTAAAGAAGGAAATCAGTTTATTTAAAAAGCTTTTTTAAGAAAATAGTATAGCATCATCTGTTCATTGCTGTTGTTTTAGTGTATTAACGTGTAAAAGCTAAGATTTAACATGTTTCGCAAAAGCAATTCCAATAAAATCATAGTTAAAAATTGTAAAACATATTTCCATGAAAAATAATACATTTAAAAAATAATATGAAAATATTATGTCTATCATAATACTTTTTTTTAAAAAAGTTTTTCACATAGAAATTAGATTATTTAAAATGATATCTTTAGAAATTAGAAGAGCATCGTCTATGTATTGGTGTTGATTTGTGTCTTTGAATGTAAAAAGATTTAACATGTTTCTCAAAAAACCAGATCCATCGATAAATTATTAATCATTATATCTATCAAAAATAATCCAAAAATAATATGAAAATCATTCGTGCATCATGCTACTTTAAAAAAATGTTTTTAACATAGAAACCATCTAATTAAAAAAAAATCTCCATGAATTGCTGTTGGTTTTTAAACTGCTTATGAATTGTTGTTGGTTTTTGTGACAGAATTTGATAAACGTCCTGTCACTTGATTGTTTGTTGGTTTTTGTGACAAGATTTGATAACATGATTATTTGTTGGTTTTGGCGACATGACTATTTTTTTCAATGTGAGTTCACGAGGCGAATTCTCCAGTAATCTATTTATATTAACTACGAATTATTTTTTTTTTCATTTTTATATTTATACTTTATTTTGTATTCACATTATGAATTTGTTTATCGTAAAGTATTTCCATTTTTGCTTTTCAGTTGAATTCTTATATTTCCAATCAACGACAAAGTTATACTCCTATGAACCGTTCAGTTCAAGAACATCATAAACCTTTCGCACATCACCATAAAGTTTCGAAACACATTTCATCAGAAAATGTGTAGTTTGATTAAAAAGCTTTTTTCGAAACTATATTTTTATTATAATGGTGAATAGAAATTATTTATTTCATACGCTAATATGGAAAACGAATGGAACAGAATTAAACTTGTTAAACAAACTTGCAATCTAAATTTTTCTTTCAGAATGAACTAATGATTTTAGAATCTATTTGCTTCAAAGATTGGAATATTACTCTAATTTTCAATATCATAATTAAATAATTTTATCAAAAAACAGAAGCTCCGCTATATCTCAACTCAACTCATTTCAGGCTGCTATGAGATAACATGAAGTGAAATATGTTCAGTCAATACTGAAAGATACTTTCATATTCAACGGTTTTTAAAATTTGGATTAATATTTTGAATTTCATTCTAACTTAACTAAGAAAGGATAAAAATATAAAATATAAATAATGAACCGATTGTAAATGGATAAGTATGAATTTATGAAAAAAATTGTTTTGTGAACTTTAAATATTTTATTTGTGTATTTGAATAAAGAAATATTTACTTTCTTAATTGCTTCAAAAGACTATAAATTTAAATTTAAACAAAAATGTAATGAAAAATATCACTGATAATTAGCAATGCAATGTGTTTCTAATAGCCATTTCAACAGAAATATCAAATTTTAATCTGGAGAGTTTTTGAATTCTTTTTTAATTAATTTTTATCATATTATTTTATTTTTATATTGGAAGAGTAAAGTAATTTTTATTTATTGACGTTATAAATTCATTTCTTCTTTTTTTGTAACTTTATAAATACAAAAAGGTTTTTATTACTTGTTGTGTTTAACAATCCCAAAAGAGAAAATGATTTGATAGTTAATAGATTATAAGTACACACATTTTAATTTATTTATTCTCATTCTATAGACTATCTGATTTTAAAATCAAATCATATTTTTCTTTTAATATTTAATTTTTCTCTTTAGGTTTCTTAAAATAAACAATTCCAAATACTGATTATAACTCTAAATTGACAAATGGTTTCAGTTATTTTTCCCAAACTGAATTATTTTAATCTTAATGTGTTTAATAAAACAGTTATTCTTAGAAATCAAAGTCTTCGTTTGCATTTTTGAAAGGTTAAAAAAAATTATTTAAGCCGAAAATTGCGAAAGAATATATTTTAATATTTTTGTTGTAATAAAAAAAACGCCTATCTCTATCGAGAGTTTTTAATCTAGTGAAAACGGACATCTTATTTATTAAATTCAAATGAATAGGTATGGTGGTATTTTGGGGGCTTTATGGCGCAAGAGCTAAATATGGCTATACTGCGCCAAAATTCAAATGAATAGTCTTCTCAATTGATTAAAAGATATTTTCAATAATTTAAATGAAAATGAAATATTCAGAGAGGAAGAAACTAACCTATTTAAGCAATGCAAGGGCAACCGAACTGACAAAGAAACTGAATATTTTTCATTCAATTTTTGTAAGGCATATACAAGTTGGAAGAATTTAATGAATAATTATTTTCTTTAATCGTATAGACTAAGCATACAAATACTCTTAATTCCTTTTTCTTTTGAAACTAGCAAGGTAAGACTTCTGTATTCAAAACACTTGTTATATCACCTAACCTTATGCCTCAAACCTTATTAACATTTTGCTGTAGCTACTATAGAAATAAAAAATAGCATAAATTTCATTCCTGCGCATGCATTAAATAATATGATTAATAAATGATTTAAAAAAAAAAGAAAACATAAGCTACGTTTCACCCGTTCTGTAACCTATTGAAAAGAATGGCATTGCAGAACTGCCTGCAGCAATGCTTTCAAGATCTTGAGAACGCTATGATTTCCGCAAACACAGCAGCAGCAAGTATATCTTTGTTTATTTTGTTGACCTTGATGGGCAGGGTGGTGCTGGCACCAAAACCAGAGGGATTTTTTTTTCGGAAACAAAGAGGAGGAAAAGTTAAATGCGACACTGATTTCATTTATCTGGCCTGGAGGATTAAAAATTCCGTTCTTAATTTATATCGCATGTTCGCAACATGGGAGACGAAAAAAAAAAGTATAGCAGTTACTGGATTTCAAAGATCAAGAACTTTTTCTTATTTTCTAGATAGTGTTGTAATTAGTTTACAGTTGATGGGGAAAACCTTGATCGGAACTGGCGCATTTACGAGAACGAGGAAGTAATACTAGGGCGATGATAAAATCCCTTGAAAGAATACATGTAATGATTACTGGTGAATACTTTTTGATGTTACTGCATCGACTGAGTAACTGGAAACGATCTTATTTGATAATAAATAGGAGAAGCAATATTAAGCAAATATAATCTTTTAGTAGCTCAGTTCCCACTGGCAATGCTGTTGTGTCGTGATATCAGTTCAAATTTCCTTTTCTTTCTGCATTGAATGGGATAAATATTTTTTCTAAAAGGTTACACTTAATTTCTTTTATTATAAGTGTTACAGGTTACTCAAGGTTATTTACAGGCAGATTTTAAAAAATCTGAAATCAGCCAAAATTTAGAATTTTTTTATCTCACTCCTTTATTGGCAAATTAATTACAATGATCAATAATTGTAAATAATAATAAAAAATGTTACAACCATCACTAAATTGTAAATAATAATAATTACTCATACAAAGAATATTTACATTATTCATATTGTTATTGTTTTGCTCAGAGTTAAAATTTGTAAATTGTCGACTGGTACATAGAAATTTCGCATACATTTTTCGCATTTTCACAGTTGGAAACTTCAGGATGCTGTCTACATTTTAAAATGCCCAATGTACTTATTTTTTATATTCTGAGTTTGATATTACAATGAACTATTTCTTCTATATTATAAAAAAATATTTTAATAAAATTTTAGATTTAGAAACAAAAGTTTGGAGATATTCAGTAAACGACAAGCGTTATAGAAATAAGAAATCTAGTTAAAATACCTGAACAAATAATTTTGTGCAAAATTTTCAGAGTATCAAAAAATTTGAAATTTATAGTATTTGAAAATTCTATCAACATTTTAAAATGCATAATGCACTTATTTTGCGTATTCTGACTTTGATATATATATATATATATATATATATATATATATATATATATATATATTATGAAATTTCAAAACCCTCATTTAGTTATTAGAACGTTTCCTTAGACATCTTTATTACATAAAATAAGCTCAGGCAAGATGATAATAGAATTTAAAAATTCCAAATTAATTCATGGCGTCTCTTCATCTAAAATTCAAGTTTACAATACACTGCACAAATCTAAGAATTCATTAAGCACTATTAGAACTATATTTCCAATTTTTAAAAAAAACGAATGACCATGAAATAATTCTTATTTTTTTTCAAATATTTGTAATTATAAATATTTATATTATATTTCTTATGATCAAGAAGTGTAATTAGACATGGTGAAGAAAATCAAATTTTATAAATATTTCATTTTAAATCTGAAAAATTCTCGCATTTGTAGGTCATTACAAAATGGTATTCAAATACCATCAACTAACGAATTTTAACTTTTGCTGTAATCGGACGAATGATTACTTGCATTTCGGATGATCAAATACTGTTAAAGATTTATAATCCTGTTGACACACTTTTGAATTTTAAAAAATGATAAATATGTTAAAGTCAGTACCCAAAGCAAATATTTTTCTTCTGGTGATTTCAAAATTAGGTCTGCGTGAACTTCTTCACTGCTGATATTCTTAATACTTCTTTTTTTACCTTTTGTTTTATGCTATTGTATATAGCATGCGCATAAAGATTTTGACGTGACTAAACAACCACTCGCCTTAGGCTATGTTTTTAACTACTTAATCGCAAGAAAATAACCAGTATAAAAATACTATCAAATAAATTTATTTTCTTTTATTTTTTAAGTTACGCGTATTTAGTTTGTATTTTTATGGATTTTAATTTTTGTAGCAGATTTATACATTGAGAAGTAATTAAGGCTCTCTCTATACTTGAATCTTGTTCCTATCATCGATTTGATATGCATTCGTATTGAGTCTTAATCAATACTTACTTTTATTTATCTCATGAACAGCGTATATCTTGTTACTAGAAACTGAGAATATGAGAGCGCGTTTTTAAAATATAAAAAAATTATTTCTGTGACATTTTTTTATTCTATAGGTTTTCTGTTTATTTAAGAAAAGTACACTGCGACTTTAATGCAGACGCGAATAAGTTGCGATAACTTATTGCACTCCAACAAATTATGCAGAAAATACAAACGAAAATTAATAAAGAAAAAGTTTTTTTAATGAATGATGCGATATTTAAAAAACCAATAACCAAAGAAATAAAAGCCGAAAAATGATGAAAATTCTGACAACTGATGAAAGTGTACGTTTTCTTCAATCGGCTCATTTCTTGTTCTTTCTAAAAACTTAGAACATCTAGTTAACTTTTGGGATATTTTTTTAAGGATTAGTAATTAAGAGCTTAGTTTGTAAGTCTATTTTAGATTACAATTAAAGATTCTAAAATAGTTATTTCGGTTTGAAATTTTGATGAGATGTATCGTTCGTTTTATTACTAAGATGCTGCTAAATTAATCATTTTGATGTCCGAAAATGAATTCCATTATACTTTTGTTTGTGCTGCCATCTATTAACCAAACCTTGAAACAATTGTTGATTTGGATTTCAAAGAATTATATATATATATATATAATTTTTATTAGATAAATATTATATTTAAACATACCTATAAAGAACATCAAAATTATAAAAATGAAAAAATATTGTTAAATAAATTAATTTTTCATGAATATAATTATTCCACTAACCTTGATAATAATGATAAAAGGAATTAAATAAGGAATAAATTTGAAATTATTCCTTTATTTTATTTTTTCTCTTTATGAAAGTGTTTCTCTATCATTGGTTTACTTTTTTTTTTTTCGTTTTTAACCAAGTACTGCTTTTATACAAAATGTAAGACGAAACTATCTCATGTCTTTGAACAATTTGGTGAAGGACATTTTCATTTTAAAGGTGAAATTGGCATTAGCACAGTCTTAGATCTCCGATAGTTCTAGTTGGATCTGGAGAAAAAGTTTGAGAATTGAAATTTCAATACAAAATTATTACGGCTATATTTAAAATAAGCTCTTCAAAATCTGTAACTTTCCTTAAAGGGATTTTTATAATTTTTATTTATTCTTACCTTCACATATTCATAAAAAAGACAGCATAAACCTAGTTTGAAGATATTATTTCTGAAAATTATGGAATAGAAATATTTCCTACCCCTTGTGGAGAAATTTTGGAAACAAATAATTAAAATGAAAAAAATCTCTTCAAAATCTCTTCAAATCTTATCTCTTCAAAGAATTACAAATCAACTACAAATATATTGTAAAACTCATGAAAAATTGAGTTAATAAATGGTTTAATTTTAGAGCCATAACGTTAGCAGTAGAAAATTTCATACATTGAATTTTCACACATGTCAAGAGAATTTAATTCTTTTAATATGTTAATGCATTGAACATTAGTTAATTATCTAATGATGAATTTCAAATTTTGTTATTCTTAAAAAAAAGAGAATAGCAATTTCCATATCTAAGCAATCTTCAAATTAATTATTGAATTTACTGAAGTATCTATAAATTCATCATAAATATATTTTTATTTATAAAGTTTAAATTTATTTTAATAGGAAAAGTGCAGAATCATTTATTCAGTTATTACCACAATGTTTTCTAAATTTTATTCATTTGTTTATTTCAAGGTAATTATTTCGGTGAAATAGAAAAAATATAATTTGTTCTATTTTAGAAGTAAAGATGGCAGCACGAAAGAGTTTATAAGCGTTTTCCACCAAGTTTGCGCAGTCGAAATTGTTTACTAGTCACATGAAAAATACTATTGTAGGAAACTGAATTACTTTTTAACACTTTATGGCAATAAACAGTAATTACAATTCATTTTACCGTTTGATTCTAATAAAATGAACAATTTAATTTAAACAAAGGAATAATGAAATTATTGAATTAAATCAGAAATTGAAGAATTTGCGGCAAAAAAGGGGTAGCTCCAATTATTCAAGTTTGCAGAGAGTCGTAAAAAACCCTTGAAATTTCTAAATTCCTAATTTTGTAAAGATTTTCCTTTTGATCAATCTTATTATTTTGATCAATCTACATATTATGACTGTATTTTAACTGAATATATTTTCCAGGTGACGTGGCACATATTAGAATGCTGTAGCTTGTCCTTCCTTGCATCCAAATAGATGGTCTGTCTACCTCTATAAAAATATTTTACTATAAAAATGCATTCTACTATAATATTATTTATTTAAAGTAAACTAACAAAACAATATATATTTTGGCTTTAAAAACAAAAACAAAATTATATTCCAGTTACTTATCTCACTCCATCTCTAAAACGTCTGGCTTATCTGCTACGTCATCGGGATGTACACCATCGTAAAACACGTCATTTTGTGGGACGTATTTGCGAGCTAGTTCCATTACATCTTTATATTTTGCTTTCTTAAATTAAAGGGGATGACAATACGATGACTGTATCATGTTTAACGTCAAAGGAGTAATGCTTTGGATATTGAATATTCTTACTGGTTTGTTGCCGAGCAGTCCAAAACTTTCTTTACATAATATATATATCCTGAATTAATTTGGAACTTTTCATAAGCAAAAACTCTATATTTCGTTATAAAATATTTTTGTTACCATTAGAAATAATGCCAGGAGTTTTCAAGAAAAATCCGTTTAACAGGATAATGAAAGTGAAAATCATTTCTATGGTAACTAGTAATAACAAACTTTTCTCAAGTTTTTTATATAATACCGGTATACCAGCACAGTATAAAAAAATTTTTCTACTTTCTTTGTACGATTTTCAATGTTTCCGAAGGTACAATCCATGGGGGAAATGGCGGTAACACCAGGAGCTACTTCTATATTGAAAAAAAAAAAAAAATGACAAACAGCTCTATCTTTGGAGTAACGAGAGAACTGACCATTGTTGCTACAACTTTCTGGAACCAAACGAATAATTTTTTATTTTAACACATAATAATGCATGTAACTCAAAATTCCCCTAAGTTGGAATTACATCCTTTTGCAGCAAACTCTTCTGTTGTTGATAAATAAGGATATATAATTAAATTTTGCTTAAAATTCCGAATTGAAATACAATGTAAGATAATTGTTCAATAAATTTTAAAATATCCTTTGAAAAAAAGGCAGTCATCTATAAGGCAAAATATTGAAAGAGAAATGTGCAAATGATCAAAATATTGATACTTACATTCCAATGTCAAGACTATTTTATGTTCAACGAAATGTAGAAATTTTCTTCAAGAAAACAAAACAATATTTCAATGTTTTTTCATGAAATGTTTCATCGTACAACAAAATATAACAATGCGATATTCATATTTCATAGACTTCTTCAGAGAAATAAAAGATTGAGCTGCTTTACTATCTGCCAATCCATTTTATATAGTTTATAAAACATAATTGAAGATAAATGAATGAAATTTAAATACCTAGATTCCTAAAGTTAGATTAAGAAAACAGTGGGCAGTCAATCGTCGAACTCTAATTTCTTTTAAAGATTTTGTTGTATAATATTGATAATCACATAAAATCTTTAATCCTCGATGGTGAGATAATCATATGCTCCTTATAGCATCAAATAATACAGAAATGGAGACGCTATGATTTCCAAGTTTTTCCAAGAGCATTTGAATGGTCACTCGTTCTACGGAGTCTTGTAATTCAAATTTTATAGTGAAAATTTGATTCTTAGAGTGATGTAAATTGAATATAAGAAGCAAAATATGGGAACTGATCATAGAAAATTGCAAGAAATTATCTAAAATTTCCTTCAATTCCCTTTTAGCAAAAAATATCTAAGAAATTCTGTAGTTTGAAGACATTGTCCTTGCCCATATTTTGCTTATTTTAAATTTCTTTTTTAAAAAATGAAGAGACCCACAGGCTATGAAAAAAACAGTAGCACACGTCATTTTTGAAATACCTTTCCAAGACTGATATTCAAAACATCTACACCTCTTTATTTATGATTCCACCTCTTTATTTCCTATGCCACTATGCTGGTGTCGAAGAAAAATTATATATAGAATGAAATTTACTCACAAGTTGTGCAAATTATAATTTAGGTTTGTTTGCCAAGATTTTGAGGTATTGATATTATTTTGAAAGAAAAGAACTTTGAATTAAAATATTTAATCTTTCACTATCAATCTTAATTACATCTTAATATCTAAAGTTCCTTTTAGATTAAACATCTAGGAGTTTAAAAATTATATTTGTTATAGACACGGAATGGCTTGATTTTATAATGACTCCATACCTCAAAAAGATTAAATAAAAATCTACCATTGAATGTAGAACTACTAATTAACATCTAAATATCTTAATTTGCCTCAATATTTACATTATCTTGCGATCAGAAAAATTTAATATGTATGAATTTTCAAGATTTATTAATGCATATTTAATAAAATGTTCCCTTTATTTTATACATTTTTCTCTTAATTTCTGTAATTAAAAATGTATACTGTTTCAATAAATATTTAAAGAGAGGTTTCGAATAGATGTATTTGTTTAATAAGAAAACTTTGGGGCAAAAAAATTAATTGGGGAACGAATTGAAATGCTACCAAGGTGTATAATATTATTTTTTCAGGGCACTATACCTAAAACACTTTCATTAAAGGTATTAGACGTCAAATTTGAATTGTAGGATCAATATGCGAACAAAGTCAAAACAGTTGAGATTTCAATCAAAAAGATAGGGAATTCAAGTATCTTCAAAAGCAAACTCTTGTTCTATGTACTTCTTTTTGAAATCAGAAATAATTTTTTCTTTTTCTTTTTGTTGTTACTTATGACACTTGCCAGAAATGAGACACTTGCCTAGGTCAGCGATTTAAACCGAGTATGTGAAATTGCTTCTGATTGAAAAACTTCTCGGTTCCCTAGGGCAGAAATCTGACTTCTAGATCATATAAAGGTGGCCCTCACACACCAGCTCACACACCTCAAAGATAGAACAGAGGGTAGAGAACAACCATGCCCGACCAAATATTCAAGCCGGGCATGCCCAGATCCCCCGGGAAGGCGCTTTACCCCTAAGCCAGGTGGCCGGTTAATTATTGTTTACTCTACAGTTACATTCTCTATTCGAATCAATATTTAGTCCCTTAAAATAAAAGAATATAAGATATTAGAAGAGAATTTTTCGACTCATTAAAATGAATAAATTTGGTTTAAATTAATTGCTTTAATTTAAGTTAGTTTGGTTATACTAACATTTTAACTCGAAGCAGCACAAAGACTATATTAAGATGAAATTTTAAGTGACATTAAATGTATTTAAAAAAAAATATTAGATGAAATTTTAAAAGTTTTTAAATTATGGGGATAGCATTTGGGTTGGTGTCCTCTTTCCAGGAATTCCAGCCATTAAATTGGAGATCCAATATTTGAATCTCAGTGCACCAAGGTGACAGGATTGGTCTTTTATAAAATCGGGCCGGTCAATGTCAGTGGTGTTGAGTCAATGTAGCTGAGCTCCTATTTTTAACCGTTACAGTAGATTTAAAATTAAAGTTACAAAAGAATATGCAGTGCTCTTGATATTGCTTGAATACGCTTTCTACAGCACGTTTTGCATTACAATTTACAATAATGTCGATGAATTTGATAATTTTAAGTATCAAATGTTAAATTATGGAGCAAAGCAGATATTATTTACAAGCAAAGTATTTTGGAAGAAATTTACTAAAAGAAACACTCGGAAATTCTTAATCTATCTTCTTATAAGCATTACTAAATCAAGGTTATTTTCAAAATATGCAAAAATAGCTCTCTCAATTACCTTCGGTATGAAAGTTCCGCCTACCAAAAAATTAATAAAGATCTTAATTATTTCATGGGATATTGTCTTTTCTTTAAAATAGAAAATACGTACTCTTATCTAAAGGCTTGGAAAATTAATTAACTAAGAGGCTGAACCAAAAGGAAAAAGAAAGAAGAAGCGTGTGTGTGGGGGGGGGACTGTTAGCAAAGTAAGGGAGGCCCCGTTTTCATTCTTGCCCCCACTGTAGGTGCTTGATCTTTAACCTCTCACTTAAGGCTGACCGTTAAATTGCCGGTTTGCACATCGATATACGCTATGAACCGCAGGCCTGTACCTAGAGGCAATCTTTTATTTACAACCAGGTCCACGAAACACTGTGGAAAGGATATTGGATACTTTGAATCCGTTAATATCTATAATTCTTTTAAAATCTTTGAAATTCTTATCACTATTCTGTTAAAATGTAGATAATATTATAAGCTTAGTATGATTCAAAACTAAGAAAAAAATAAAATAAAACAATTCCTTGACTTTTGAATTGTTTTTATTTGGAAAATATGCCGCACATTGTATCCTTATCGATTGTAAATAAGTAATTTTTTAAAGCCTTGCATTATTCGGGACTTCTGCAGCTGTACAATACAAGAAATATCAAAATCATGTTACCACTCAATTGATGATAATGATGATGTCATGTCCGTGTTTCCACGGAAAGGGGGTGCAATAGCTTCTGAGGGTAAAGACCCCTGAGCATCCAAGGGTAGAAAGCTCATATGAAGATGATGCACTAGCTCATATGAAGATGACGCACACGCATTTACTTGCACAGCCCCTTTTTACAGGGGAGGAGGCACTTATAAGCCACACAGATAGATGAAGAACAATCATGCCCGAACCAGGAATCCAACCCGGGATGCATAGATAACGGGGAAGACGCGCTACTCTTATGCCAGGACACCGGCTTATCGCTGAACTGGTGGAAATATATATGATCCAGATCTCATCACCCTCGTCAACATATTCTACTACATCACAGGCTTGGGATTTTTAGACGAGAGTGTGCGTTTTTTTTTTTTTTTTTTTTTGATATTACGAAACAGAATTAAGTCGAAAGATAAAGTGGACAATTTATTAATAGATTAAGGATAAAATAATAGTTAATTATAAGCATTTACTTAGAAAATTTTACCGAAATATTCCAAATAAGCGAAACTTGTCTAATTATTGTAGGAATAAAAATTCAACAGTTTCATATGAACCATTACGTAAATGTAACTTATGCACTACATGTATATACATATTTTCAAACATTTTCAACAGTGCAATCAATGCTGTAAATTTAAAATTTTTAAATTAAACTACTCGCTTAATTGTTTACTTGTTGGCATCTATGCATTTTTTCAAAAGAAAAATTATAAATTTATCTAGTTTTTCCTTTTTTTTTAAGAAAGGAAATGGAAGACTTTCAATATACGAAATACACAAAGAAAAATTATTTCAAAATTCTAAACAGAGATTCTTACGAATCGCCATGTTTCAGACCTTCCTCGGTTTGATAAGCACATTTTTGGAATTATCTTTGTACGTCTATATGAGAAAATGAAAATTAAAAAACACTTTGAGAAAACAGGATAAAATTTGGTATGACTGCAGGTCAAATTTGCAAAAAATAATCTTTCTTTTAATCAGTATTAGGGTTGCATTTTCAATGCTCTCATTTTAACTTTATGTAACAGCTATTTCGTTTTAATTTTTGTTTTGAAAAATTAATTTCTTTATATTTTTTATAATTTACATATGAAAGCAAGTTTCATTCCTTTAACTAGTTTTGTTTACATATGTCTTGAAACATATGTAAACAGCTCCCACCTTTATTGTACTCACAGGGACAGCGAGATCCAATCACCATGCAGTAAGAATCTCGTCCACAGTTACGTTGTACCACCCGGGGTCAAACTTTGGGATAAATTTGACAGCATTTCACGAATCCCAATTTTTGAAAATTAATTAAAAAAAATATTAAACATCTGATTATTATGGAAAAAGAGTCACACGCATCATGTATTCTGTCTCACCATCCTTATAATCTACCTCACAGACAATTACCTACTCTCAAAAATATTTCAAAATCAAAAATAATACAAAAATATTCTGTATTTAAGGGACCTGATTTCTTAATTGCAAAGGATTAAAAAAAGAAACCTGAAATTCTTGCAAAATCCCCTTTATTCTTTAGTCAATCACAAATAATTTGCAATACACAATGCTGTCAGAATATTACTCACATAATTAATACTTAATTATATTTACTGCAAAGCAAAACTTGAAAAATAAATCATTATTGAATATATTGGCTGTCCCATATTGATAAAAGTTTTAAAAAAATTTGAAATTCGAATAATATCAAGAATACATGCCATTTAGATTATACATTCTATTAAAATATCTCTTATTTAATCATACTTTTAAAAAAAGGATATTAGAGATCTCTCGAATTACAGACAGAAATATATGCAAAATTGCTTCATCTGAACTGAAAATAATTCTGAATAAGTAATAAATTCATAAAAAAAAGAGTTTTCAAAGCTCAAAAGATATTCATCAGTCGTACTGTCTTCTCGTTCTGCGAATTTCAAACAGACGCCCTAAACAACTATATCCAGGATGGAAAGAAAAAAGAACATTGATATTGAACGTAAGGATAAACAGTGTATAAAAATCCTGACGGTATCTGTCATCACCGCGTCAATGTGAAGGAATAATTCTGTCGCCAGAAAGACCTTATCAGGGAGTAAGTTATGTCGAAAACAAAGAGGCACGAATTTTTTCAGTTTTTCTTAACGACTTTCGGAATACAGATAAAGCAGCTTGTCAATATAAACATCTTCTGTTAGGCAAAGGAATAGATAACCAGGAAATAAATGCTCGCGGAGAAGAAACAAAACAATTGATGGAAATGCCATGATGTTTTCGTATTTAATATAATACGGATTGACGAATTTGCATGCAAATATTTTAATTCTTACAGAGAACAACACTTTTAGTGATCATTTTAGATACAAGTCAAAGTGAATACTACATCCAAATTGCTTTGAGAATAATACAGTTTTATAAGTAAACAAGTACAACATACCCACAACGTCATTCGCTTTATTCGCTTGTTTTAATTAAAAACCAAAAAAAATAGATAAAAAGAGCATATATATATATATATATGTGTGTGTGTGTGTGTGTGTGTGTGTGTGTGTGTGTGTGTGTGTGT
>JAPMOQ010008544.1:113783-127683 GCA_026543055.1 Argiope trifasciata | reverse complement strand
TTTCCTCTGTATCATTGTATGTACATATTCTCAATAATTTTTCCTCTTATCTACATATTCTCACCAATTTTCCCTATATGTCTCTGTATCTATAAGTTTTTTTTTTTTTTTTGCTTCATACATATATTTTCTGAAAATAGAAAAAAAATGCTTTCTTTCTTTGTGGAGCCAAATCCTGCTTTCTGCAAGTTGAATATGTCATCTCAATTTGAAAATATAATGTAAAGTCTATTTTAAGGGTGGCATGTAAAAGTGACATCATAGTATATCTTTAAAAAATATTAAATTAGTCATTGAAAAGCAAACGCTTTAACCTTTGCCATACGATTGGGCCATTACATGAAACATACATATATTCTAATTTATGAGATCCTTATATTAATAAGGAATATAATAAATATATTTTTTTACAAATATTATGTAGAAATGTTCATAGATATCCTATTAACTTCATAAACATCATATAAAACTTAAATAAGTAATATTGGTTTTACTATCAGCATCACAGTTAAATTATAATTAGCTTTGCAGGAAGTAATTGATTAAAATTATTTCCTCCAATGCTACATCATATGTAGAAGCAGCGCATTTTTTAATTCTTTGGATTTGCTTATACTTTTTCTTCTCAGAAAGATTATCAATATGTTAAAATCAAAAGATATCTAAAATATATTTTTCAAGGAATCATCAAAAAATTTGCAAATCAAAAAATTTATAAATCAAATATATATTTTCAGTTCATTTAAAATTCAAATAGATATTGACAATTCATTTACAAATCAAATAAATATCTTCAATTAATTTACAAGAGTTTAAAATTTTCAAAATCAAAACAGATACTTTTGAAAGTTATTGTGTGCATTGCAAAGCGAAATTTATTACAAATTTCTTTGTGGAATTATTTGCACAGATTTAAATTTCATATTTAAATTTGGTTTATCAAAGGACATAGGATGAATTCAATTCAGTTATAATGCCTCTTAATATTGTAATCTTAAAATATTTAGTTATAGATTATCGTATTATAAAATTTATAGTCATAATTCTACTCTAGTTGTCTCCAGTATATCCTTTTGATTATTTGAAGTAAATAAAAATTTCTGAAAAGATGGGTGGAAATTAATGATTTTAAAAAGGAAATATTTCTATTTTTATGCATATTTTTTGGACTTGCATTCGAATCATTGATAACTAAAATTTATAAACAAACTGATCACTCAAATTAAGCATTTCCTGTAGAAAACTTCGCTACAAATGCTAACCTTCTCATTAATTTTGGATTATACTTTAAGAATTATATAAATAATTAGAGTTTTCACCAAAAACAACTATGTAAATTGTTTCAAGATTTATTATTAAATGTCTCAGATATTATCAACTTGTCTTTTTGGCGCATTTCTAAATAAGGATCTAACTAATAATATGTGGCCAAATTTGTCAAACAAACAAACGCTAGATGAGCATAAATAAGATGATATAATGGTAATTTTTTCCCTAATTTTGTTTTTTACTGGTATTTTGAAAATTGTCTCCAGGAGAAAATGATATTTTTTCAATTTTAAAGTTAAAACAATAATCATATTATATATTTTATCCATACTAGTTTAACCCTTAGCTGATTAGAACGTAAAATGTCATCCTAACTAATCTCTTTTACAAAGGCTCGAATGTTGAAAGTCTTATTTGGTTATTGCACCAAAAACGGCTGAAACGTAGAAAACCGTTTTTCGTAAACAATACCTGTTCTGTTGTATAAAATTGTCAATGCTTTCCCTATTTGTTGTAAAGGTAATTTTATGAAGATACCTAATCTTGACAATGTTAAAAATTTTAACATTATAAACGTATATTTTCAATTTAAACTACAAAAATTTGCAATTTTGCAAAATTTGCACTGCAATTTATAGTTAATTATTTCCGCTGAAGAAAGTGACAACGTCTAAAGAAAAACAACAAAAAATGTATTTGGTTTTCTTAAACATGAATAGTGACGTACACAATATAAAAAAAGGCTTAGGTCTACAATATAATAAATAAAACCGAATTTATATATTGGAATAATATCTATTACATGGATTTGATTTAAAAATTGACAAAAATCCATAATTTTGGTTTAAAGTTTACAAAATTTCATTCATCTAGATCAGCGTATTTCTAATTATTATGTTCACAGAGTAACGACCAGATGCTTATCAACTAACAAATGTATTGTTAGGGCTGAAAGAATTCTGAAAAAAAATTTATACAAATCCTCAAAATCTGGAGATTAAAAAATTTTTTTAGCGATTACTTAAGTTTCTAAATGTATAATTGGTATAAAAAAATCTTTAAAAAAATAATAAACACTTGCTATAAATAATTGATCAATTATCAACTTTTTTGAAATGCTTAGCAGATAATCCACTCTTCATTTATTGCATAACGCCAATCCAAATAACACCGAATTATCGTCAAGGTCTTAGAGAAAAAATAATATTTTCCCAAAGAGGCTGTTGAAGCCGCAGAAAAATTACTTTGTTTCCAGCCTGAGCAGGATATGAAGAAGAGCGAAGTGCTCCGCAGCTGTGAGCAAAGGCATTTGTACCGTAAACCCGTAATCACTGTGTTCCTCATCTGTTTCGGGGTGTAAAGGTTGATTAGAGGGTGGGGCTTGTCACTAGGTTAAATATTAATCGGCCTTGCCTTTGTGCAAGGCACTGCAGATCGTTTTTTGGTCGAAAAACACCCAAAAGTGGTTCATCCGTATTGTTCGAACCTTTTTTGTTATCGTGCTTTATGGATGGTGAAAAATTGTCAGGAGAAAAAGAAAACATCAACTAGTTGAAAATGTATTAAGCATAGTAGTTTTGTGTGAGAGTAATTATAAAATATCATTTTTATATTTATAAAATATTTACCCTAAGCATATTTTAAAACAAGATTCTCTAAATTTTTGCTTTCTGATAAGCGAAGTGTATAAAGAATACTACGTCTTTTTAAAAAATACTTTTTTGGAACTGTCCACTACTATATTACATGAAACAAGCTATAAGAATGAAATTTGCCATATAATCTTATATTAGAATTAAAAATTTCTGCCATATTTAAAAGAAAACCGTCTACCATTACATAATTATATGGATTGGAATTCTGTAGTTCAAAAAAGCTTTGAGTTATATAAACGAGATTTAGCTTTTTTCCCCTATGGAATTGCAGTTCTGAATTTTTACAAAACTCTCAATGAATAGATTTTTTTGTCTGTCTGCTTTTATTTCAAGGGAATGTATAGAGTTATCTATCAACCGGAATAGTAATAAAAGTTTCAATGCATCATTTTACGATCAAAAATATAGATCTGAATCAAAGTTTTGTCAAATTCATCAGAGAAATAAGTCACTGTTCAATATTCATATCCGATTCTTTTAAAGACATAACGATTGTATGAAAAGGCCAAGCAGTACTATGCTTTGCTATGTATTTTCCTTTTGCATTATAATTTTTTTCTCTCCTTTTGCAATTGCAATTTTTTTTTTTTCAAATTTCCTTTTTTCTCTTTTGCATTGTCAAAAGTTATGAAATTTCAATTATGCGTATATCGTCTGAACATATATTTTTTAGATCTGATTACAGGTGCAATTTTTTTGTGGCAATGGTATGTTGTTTCAAATTCTTCCTCTTTTGTCCAAAAAAATCAGTAAAATTTCACGAAATTACAAACAAAATTTGTTCAAAGGAATTTTGCCTACTTATATTTTACCTCACTGCCATGCCAATACTCTATTCGCTTGCTTTGTCCGGAGGTTAAGAACCTTCGGTTCAAGAGCAACCATGACACGCCACTCAAATTGGCAATATGTCTTTTTTAATGCTTTTTTCTTGGCTCTATACGAGTGAAAATGTATTAATTAATGATATAATGAAAAATTCACACTTAAACAGTAGATAAAATTCGGCTCACAATTTTAGTATCTGATGAGAAATCCATATAAAATTTTAAACGTAGTCCTTCAAAGTATTGAGTATTTGTACATTCGCGGAAGCGTAATTCAAAAATGTAACTACCTTGTAACATAAAATTTGAATACTATTTTGTTATTAAAATTCAGAATTAAAGGTGTACAATTACATACTACTTGGTTTTCTTCTTTATACTGTATAGAAAAAGACATTCATTTGTTTAATTCTAAAACTAACAAAAGAAAATAAACACTCATAACATTTAATCTCATGCCCGAAATTCACAATTTTGATACCAGAGGTAGGGGAAAATTGCACCTTTATTACGTAATGCTATTTTATGCTAAAATTTCCGATGAGAGAATTCTCATTATCTTTTGTTTATGTCTGTGAACACTATATTTCAATAAGGTAACAAGTTGGATGATAAAAATTTGTTAGGGATCTTTATTGTAAAGTTACAAATTTTTACAAAACGTTAACTGAAATTTGTATGAGACAAACTTTTGCAACATCGCTTTTTAAGTTTTGTTTATTGTGTTCTTGAACTTTTATACAGAGTCCCATAACATCATAAGACCATTGAAAATGTCAATAATCAGTTTGTCTACCTTCTAAATTTTGCGATATTGTAAGTTCACTTTCTTATTTGTCCTGTAAACAAAACAGAAATTAAAAAGAATACATCTTCGTAAGCTTTCAAACAATGGAAACAAAATATTTGATGATACAATGGAAATTATTTGAATTTCCGTTTAACAATACAATTTATCTTTGGAAATCAGGCAAAAAAAAAAAAAAACTATCTTGTAAAAATCGCAAAATTTCGTGAAAAGTCGGACCCCAATAAAATTAGTATCACTAAAAAACAACTTTTTATTTTAGAAACCGCTAAAATTTACATTTATGCAATAACATTTTTATAAGTTATTCGCGAAAATTCGCTTTAATTTTTAATTAATTAAGATGTCCAAAAAAGCCGTCTGAGGTATACATTCCCACTCTATAATGCATACATGTATAAAATTTGGTATACATAGATCAAATCGCTCAGCGAGTAAAGGGACACCACACCTTTTATCTATATTACTGGTGTAGATAAGTGTCCAAAGGTAGTTCTATCCACTTCTATTGTAAAGGGACAGAAATAGAAGAATCATACATAATTAGTAATGTATTAAAATGTAAAACAAGTTTTATTTTCTGGTACCAGCGTGGTTAACTGAATCTTTTATTGATAGATCCCCCACTAAACAGGATTCTACTAAGAGACAGGTAGAGGTGAAACCCTCTTACTTGCCTAGTAAAGTGATGATGGGATATAAGGATTCAAGAATTACATTTTCTTCAATGCGCCATCTAACAAAAATATTTAAATATCATGACTTGTTTTTGCAAGCAAAATGTAGTTTAAGATATTTTCAAAAAACATTTATTTTTAGTTAGTTAAAATTATAAAAATATTACTTCAAAAGGCATACTTCCATTTCTCAAAGTATACATGTACCAAATTTGGGAGTTGTAGAGCAAATGACTTAGCTTGTAGAATAGCAACACACACACGCGTATTCATCTTTATTATTGGTCGATATAAATATGCAAAACTTGGTTCTATTAACTCCACCTTCAAAAGGACATAAGGGGAAAAAGCACATATACATAGTGACAATGTCTTTTAATTATATTTATTTATTACAAATGCCTAGAAGATTGGCTGTGACGTCTACCTCTACCATCAAATATTTCCGAACTTTACAATTTAAAAACGTAAAAAGCACAAGTCAAAATGAGTAGCATCCAAACTTTGATGTTTAGAGGACATAAACAGGATTAAAAAATCCAAATCATTACAAGTATATGGACAAACTGTCATGGCCTATTCTTTTAATTATATTAGAATGTAAAACACAATTTGGTTTTCTAGTTATATTAACTAAATTAGGTAGTTAGATTGACTAAAATTCGATTGATAGATTTCCGGGTAAAAAAGTTAGGTAAAGATGAACACTCCTTTATGCTTAGTAAAATAACGCTGGGATATAAGAAGACAAGAATTACATTTTCTTCGCTATAATTTTTTTTTTATATTATGAATAGTTTTCGCAAAGCTAAATGCAGTTTCAGACATTTTCAAAAAAAAATCTGCTAAAAAGTCCAAAAGTTGTATAAGTTTATAATTTATTTCTTGCGTCACTATTAATATTAACGTTCCTAAGAAGAAGTGATAAATCCGGCTTTTGTTTAATAAGACAATGATTTTGGAAATAGAAAAAAAAAAAATGTCCACTAAGAAACAAAGACAAATTTTTAATAATCTATAGGAATTTTTCTACCACGTCTTAATTTCTCCGAAAGAAAACAACACGTGCATCTGTACGAAGAGGAAACAAAGCAACCGCCCACTAAAAAGCTCTCAAACGACACCTTCTGAGACAAAGAAAAACACAACGCCGTTTAAAAAAGTCCAGAGCCTACAAAAACAAAAGAGTTGCGGTTTCCTCACCTAAATGATGATGAAGCCCAACCTTTCACTTTTGATTAGTCGGATCGTTAATTTTTAGAAAATCGGCACAGTGTCAACATCTTATGCTGTTCTTCTTGTCAAAACCTCCAAACTTTTTTTTGCGTCTCTTACTCGAATATTAAAGATTAATTGCCTTCTAGAAAGAATAGAACCGTTAAAAAGGTAGGCTTTTTGCCCGAAAACCTGCGCCGTTGTTAATTTTTTTCGTTCATCTTTTAGATATTATAATCTTAATAGACGGATAAGTTTTACAACAGCTTCCCCTATTTGGGCTTTTAATCCCGACGTTAGAAAGTAGGCGGAGTGATCCTGATTTTTCAAACTGTTGCCATTCTGTTAAGAGAATGTTTGGTGTTTTCTTTAATATATATATATTTTTTTTCTTCTTCTTCTACTTTTAATTTTTGGTCAGTAGTTATAAAAGTAAGTTGTGGCATTGTTCAGAAAATAAAATGCGTGGAGTTACTTGATAAAGATAGATGGTTTTTAATAATCGGTGGATAGTGTGAAGGCTTAAGTTTTATAATGAGCTTCAAATCATAGATTACATACTAAATATAAAATTTATTTTTATTTTTATTTTACTTATTTTCATCTTTTTGAGAAAAAATATTGTACTAATTAAAATTATCCAAGTTTTTTTAAAACTTATGCACGGCATTTCTGTAATCCTCATTAAAAATGTTTAATTAGAAAATATTTAATAATTTAATTTTAAAAAACCTGATATCTTACGAATTTTTTTGATTAAAAATGTTGTCATAATAAAGTAAATAACTATTTCATCAAAATAAAAGACTTGAAAAGAAAATTTTAATAAGAATCTTACATTGTGTTTTTCCCTAATACAAATTCTGTGAAATGTTTTTCATCTAGGGAAAGTTAGTTACCACAGTAATGTTGAAAATATGAGAAATAAAACCTTTAATGAAACAACAAAAAACAGTAATACTTAAATGTAAGCCAAGACAAAAACTTGTTGCGTTGTTACTTATGGCACTGTAAGTGCTCGCTGTCAGTTATCTGTAAGCGATTTAGCTATGTGGGTCTTTCTTGTTTGTTCAATAGCGCCAACTAGGGACAAGAGTACGATTTAGCTACTTCATGCGTCACATTCACTTGCACAAACCTTTTTACAAGGGTGCACACTCATGCACCTCACAGATATAACACATAAGAAGAACAATCACGTCCGAGACGGGACTCAAAACTCCTTTTGATTTTTCTTAAACTATCAATGTGAATCAGTAGTAATACTCAATTTACTGCATCCTAATTAAACACGGAATCATTTTTTTAATTCTGGTACTGTAAAATTAAAATTAAAAATAAATATATTACTAAATACTCGAAACTCCCCCCCCCCCTTGATATCAATATTGCTTGAATTAATGATATTTTGTAAATTCCTCTGAATATGAATGAAGAAATAATAATTGAATGCATTTTCCGAAAAAAATTAATATTTATTATATTTAAACACAAAGCGTATATCTAATTTCATCTTTGAATTCGCCAGCTTATTTCGAATTTTGCTATATAAGTAAAAAAAAAAAACACTCCTTATTTTTCGGCACATTTTGTTACCTTTGATGAGCTGCTTGTTGAAAGAGAAAGACTTCTAATCATGCATGCCTCAGCTTTAATCTCATTGTTTCTAGAAAAAAAAATAATGCGCAGCGGTTGAGAGAAAACAAGAAACGCATGTGTTGATGAACGGAAGTGAAAATTTTCCGGGGAAAGCGAAAGGTCCTAAATGGACAAGCTCGATTGGCTCCGATCAAACACCTAATTTCGGAACTAAAAAGGCTTAACTAAAAACTTCCAATTACCGGCCACCAAACAAAATTGCTCTTGTTGAACTCTCTCTTTCAACTTCCGAGCGAAGAGAATAAACTTTTGCGATGAAAGTTTTCAAATTTAGTACTTTAGAACCTCCCTTAATTAAACTGGAAAAAGATTCGAACGGCATTCCTTCAAAGATCTGGTTCTCTTTCCGAAATATTTACTTGAAATAAGAATTCGAATACTTGACGTTTCACTTTCTGTAAAGAATTTAACTGCACATACCACACGTTCTTCCTCCATCTTTTCGACTTTAACCAAGCAATTAAAGCTAAAAATTTCAAAAATATGCTTTGAAAAAATATTTTTATTTAATCAAAAATTGAACATAGTGAAGGATATCTAATACGTATTGTACAATATATGAATTGTATGTGACTAATAATAGTAATGGTGGCAATTGTGCAATAAGTATACCTAATTCTTATTGTACAATATATGAATTATATTTGATTAATAATTGTAATTGTGGCTATTGTACAATACGTATATTTAATACTTATTGTACAATATATGAATACCTTAAAATATTTGATTAGTTCAGGATGAATCTTTTGAGAAACATTCGAAACTAATTATATTTTTAAATACTTAGGCACAAAAAAATCGAGAAAAAAACAGCCATGAAAATAGAATATACCAGCTGATAAACATTTTTCAGAAATTGGAAAAAAAGAGCTACTTTATGGTTCAAAAGATGTATAAAGTAAACATATAATTTGGTTTATCAATTGATTTTCTGAAAGCTTAAGAAATATATTATTTAGTTCCTGAGTTAAAAAATTAACTGTATTTATATCGATTCTTTAGATAGTGCAGCTCAACTTGTAAAAAACTTGAACTTTTCAATCTTTTTTATATTGAGAAGCTCTAAAATAACTATGAAATATTTTTAAATGAACAAATTGCTTATTTTTTTTTCCAAAACACATTGAGAAATTATTATAATGAATTTGAACAAAAAATATGCTTCAGAATATAATTTTTGACGTTTTTCATCAGAAAAATCTATCAAAAATTATAACTTGAGAAAATATCATCTAAAGAGGCAAAACGGCTCTAAAATATATGTAGAGGATATATATAAAAATCAGTGTAACTCCCCCCCAAAATAAACTTCAAAACAAAGTTCTAACGATTTTATAAAGAAATTCGTTCAAAAATGAATAATATTTCATTTTAAAAAATTTATTTTCGAAAAAAAAAAAAAAGACTTTAAAAATTTTACGCAATTACCTACCTTGCAATTCTTTAACGGTGAACGTTAACGTTAAATTAGTATTTCTCTCTCCCTTTTCCAATTGAAAATTTATTCGATAAGATTCATATTATTTTATTTTAAGTGACAAGTTTAGAAGCCTTTTCTTTATTTTATCAAATCTTTATTAGTGTTACTTTTTTCCCTTTCTAAAATTTAATGAAGAAATCAACTCAATAATTGTGAGAATTATTTTACCATCTTTATCTATATAAATAAAAGTGATTGATTGTCTGTATGTCTCTTATGCGCGGCTGTATTACTCATCCGATTTTGATAAAACTTTTAACACTTATTACTTGCCCTTACACGATGGTTATAAGCACACTACAATTATCTAATGTATAAAAAATATTTTCAGATATATTTACCTCACCTATTAACCAAGGATTAACCTCCAAATAACTCGAAAAGGAGATAACAGATTCAGTAAAGAAGCTAAATTCAAGCTAAAAGTCAATATTTCGCAGCTATTGTACGTAAATGCTATGTAAGTCATTTTCTGAGGTAACAGCCTAATTAGAGAATAAGTGAGAAGGTTTTGGTATACGTCCACCTATAGGATCCAAATTTTGACTAAACATTTAATAAATTTTAGCGTTTATTGCAGTAACTTCCGAAAATATTATAGTACAAATAATTTTGCACTATCTTAGTTTTCAAAAAACTATCTTTTCAATTATATTAAAAAATATATGGTGTAAATATATTTTCTGATTAATCAATTTTAAATGAAAATATTTTAATGACATTTTCTAATATTAAACTTGATAATATTGAACGAATATTAAACAAATCACGAGATACAATAAATAGTTTCTTTTATTATCATTCTGAAAGAACACCAAGCTTTACAATTCTGAAAAAAAATACATAAATATAATATGTAAAAATGAATTTTTGTTTGTGGAATAGACTGATAAAAATATAATAAATAGTATTTATGCTTCTCCATTATGTATGTTTCAATTTCGATTAATGTATTCACTGTCGATAAGAAAATAAATATCATTCTTCCTCTTATTCTTCATTAAACAAGTTAACTATTTCAAATTCCAAAAAATGTTTCTAAGATTACTTCTTCTGCCGCAGCAACGTGCCTGGTACCAGCTGGTTAATAATAAAGATGAAAATGTTGGCGTTCTTCAGGTCAGAGTTTTTGACATGTAGATACCAAATTAAGCAACTACGGCTTTTGAAATTTCAATTGGAATTTTGATTAATTAAAATGTAGCCGAAAGCTGACTTTTTTCCCACGATAACTTTCCAAAAGTTTATTGGACAAAAATTGATTTAAAATTTTTATTAAAATTTTTTTTATTTATGTCAGTTTATTAACCGTTCTATTTTTCCTAAATTTTGTCAATTTTTAAAAATATTTTTTATTTGATATCTAGTAACAGATTAAATTGTTAATCTTCAATTCAAACCGTTTTCATTGTTTCATCAAATATTTAATTGCGGACGATAAAATTTAATAAAGTATTTTAAAATTTTAATTTTAAAATTTGCGAAAGGCTTAAAATTACTACTAGACAAATAAACAACACAATTTTTAATAGGCATTGTGGTACCATTAAATCAGCTTTCATTGAGTTGGTCCTTACACAGAAAAAACAAAATTTTAAAGAACAACTAAAATAACACATTATTGATAAATAATAATTTGAGAGAATCGTGAACATAAAGTTATATCTAAGTAATTGAAATGAAAGGACAATAATCAATGTCCCTTTGTACCAAGTGATTCACTAAGACTAATATTAAAAAATAAGCAAAGTCATAATGAAAGTAAATGAACTAGATAGTTGCATTTGTAATAGTATTTTGCTGTCATGAACTATATATATATATATATATATATATATATATATATTGTATTTTATGACTTGAAATTCGACCTCATCAAATTTTAAAAATTGCAACATTTTAAATGATTAAAAAAATTCTATTGTTTTATTAGGGTATGGGATAGTTTATTAACTTTCAGCACTTATATGAGTTTTTTTATTTTATAAATTTACTTACATTAAAAAGAAATATAATATATTATAATATTAAAATTAGTTATTATTTAATTATCCATTAAAGTGTCCACTAATTTTTAAACTTTTGAACTATCTTTTGATGTTTATAGAACTAACTGTTTAAATCCATGGAAAAAAATTAGTAAACTGCAATTTTGTAAATAAAAACATTAAAATTTCATTAAGTAATAAAACACAAAAAAATCAGTAAGAAAATTAAGGAAAGATTGAAATATGATTAACTATTAAATTATAAAAAAGAAAATATTGACTGACAAAACGAAAACCAGACTTCTGATATAAAAGTAAAAAATAAAGAACGAGGTTTAAATTCACTTTTGGACAACTTTAAGTGACATCGGCATTCAACCTCAATTATTTCCTAAGACATAAAAATGAAATTTACTTTTGTTACTCTAATTTCTCTCATCTTCTTCGCTAAAAAAATGACATCTTCAAATTATATGTCCACAGAGATGCCTCTAATACAATATTATTCTGAATAACCCACTACTAATGTATTTCGTTTCCATAAAATTTCATTTACACTATTAAAACATCTAATTTAGTACAGAAAAGTTGGATGAAGAAAAACTCGATAATTTCTTCAACGCGCTAAGAAACGTTGCTTTATTTCGCTTTGAAAATTAACTTAATAAATGATAATAAAATCGCGTTATTTCTTCACGTCCTGGAATGACGTGAACATGACTCAAAACTTCTTCACGGGAAAATTATGCCCCTTTTTTAAAAAAGGGTTAAATAGCTTATTAATGGATTTAGAAGATTCTCAGAACGGAGAAAACTAGGAAGAAAAATACTGACTTCGGAAAGGAAAAAAAATTCACTTGAACCGAGTAAATTTAATTTTAGTCTTTTTGTGACAAAAATAAGAGTTTGCTGGAAAAATGGCCGCACCAAGTTATACAAGGAAGGAAGTGACAGAGATTTCAAGTTTTTATTTTCACAAAATCCACAAAGAGTCACGTCTCTTCGATCACGTGTTCCGCGGATAATTGATGACTGAATATTAATTATTCATTTAACAAGCATTGTTTGTTCCTTTACGCTTTTCTTTACTTCTTCGTGCGTTCCCACATTCCGAAGTCTGCAAGAAATTTTTCAGCAACTTCCCATTTTTTTCTGGTACTCTAGTAGGCACAAATATAAAGGAAGAATTTATAATTATCTTCATTACCAGATATTTTCATTCAGAGACATTCCTCGACGGCACATCTTCAGAGATTTTTTTTTTTCACTTCAACGAGAAGATTCCTGTATTTTTGAGCTAGAGTAAATGCATCGAACAAAATGTCGGAAGAACACGTAAAATGCAGTTTTTAAATCAGTTTTATATCACTTATTTTAGTTTTAAAAACTTTTACTATAGGAATTAATGTAGTTAAATCTTGTTAAAATCTAAAGCATGGAAATAATTTTAAATTCTATTTTTTTTTGTTTGAGGATTTAACTTTATAACTATCTTCATCATCAGATATCTTTTTATTCAGAGACATTCCTCAGTGGCCATATTAAGAGACTTTTTTTTACTTGTGATTCCAAGAATATTCCTGTATTTTTGACCTAATGTAAATACATTGAACTTTTAAAAAATGATCTGAGAATAAGAAGAATACAGTTTTTTGTCAATTTTAGACTGCATATTTCAGTTATAATTTTTTTTATTAAAGGAATTTGAGCCAAATATTTTAGTTAATTTGTATAGTTTAAACCATTATTTAAATTATATTTTATTAAAAAATTTTAAAAATTTAGTAAAATTTTCAAATTTTTTTGATTGATTATATTTTTTATAAAACCGAATAAACAATGTATTTAAAAACTTTGAAATTATTTTCATTACCGGTTTTCCAATTCAGATACATTCCTCGACGGCACCTCTTCAGTGATTTTTTTTCACTTCATTCAGAAGATTCCTGTATTTTTAAGCTAATGTAAATACATCAAATTTTTACATAAAGCTCGAAGAATGCAGTTTTTAGTCAGCTTTAGATTACAAGTTTCAGTTATAAAAACTTTTATTAAATGAATTTGAAATAAATATTTTAGTGAAATCTGTATAGTTTTAATCCTGATTTTAATTACATTTTATTAAAATCTAAAGAAAAATCTAGGGATATTTTAATTTTTTTTTATAATATTTCATATAAAACAGAATAAACAATGTGCCAAAATAATTTATCATTAATTATAATTATCTTCATTACCAGGTAATTTATAATTATCTTCAATGCCAGATTCTGATTCAGAGAAATCTCTCATAGGCACATCCTCAAAGATTTTTTTTTT
>JAPMOQ010008544.1:95107-106210 GCA_026543055.1 Argiope trifasciata | reverse complement strand
GTGTGTGTGTGTGTGTGTGTGTGTGTGTGTGTGTGTGTGTGTGTGTTAGCAATATAAGAGGAAACGAAACTGATTACGGAAACAGAACAAAAACTAGGAATAGAAACTAAAAAGTTATTTCATATTCGAGCAAGAATAAAATTTTAAAAGAACTATTAAAAAAACTATCATTATATTTAGTGAGCGCTAATGCTGCTTCTACCCAAATACAGATAAAGATAAATCTAAGTAAATTAGTAATATAGGCGAAGTAAAGAGGAATACAATAGAATCAAAATTACAACAAATAGAAAAAGAAAAAGAATCCGACCTGAATACTTTTTCAAGGGTCACCCTCAGGCAAGGATTCAAAATAAAGATTTTTTTTCTGTCAGGAATCATTAATGTCCAACAGTATTTACCCCTCGTGACCCGAAAATTAAAGCCAAAGATATACATCAAATTAATAGCAAAGACACAGAAAAACAACATTAAAATCATCATCAAATAAAGAAGGAATATGTACAAAAATAAATTATATATATATATATATATATATATATATAATAAGCCTACATAAGAATATTCAACCAAATAACAAAAAAATAAAAAGGAAAGAACATACCAGCAACAGGCGAAGAAATTTCAACTATGCTATCCTATCCGCTATTCGATTTGAATACTGTGAAAAAAATAATAAATAGAGGCTCTGAGCGCCATCTATTGATTGATTATCCGAAAGACTATTTTATTTTTAAGCTAAAGAAATAATATTTCATCATTTCTATATTTATTACAATATAAATATTGCATTAGTTTTGGGAAAAATTATTTTAAATTAAATTTTTTAATAAAATTACTTGCTGCTTCCATAAATAAAATTTTGTTGTTATAAATTATTTTAATCTTAACTCTATTCATTTAACATAATAAAGAATATCCCTCCTACCCCTAAAAGCTAGGAATTCCCGAAAAAATAAATCTAGAAAAATAATTCCAAAATTTAATTCTTTAAAAAAAATTTCAAAATTTTCGATTTTTGATTTTGCAGTTGGAGGAAAAGCGCAAATGCTGCTTAATTCAAGCCAAATGCACGAACAAGTAATCAACCATAAAAACATCACGTAATTAAAAAAAATTCAAAATTCATCAAAAATTAAATTATTTCGGAAACCGAAACTAAAAAATTTTCTTCAAAATGAAACAAATCATGTCAAAATCGAAGTTAAAATTTAATTCTGAATTAAACTACAAAATTAAACAAACCTAAACCTACCTCTATTGTATTTCTTTTTACTTTGCTTATATTACTAATTTACTTAGATTCTGTATTTTGGTAGAAGCAGCATTAGCACTCACAAATTTCTTAGTTATGAACTCTTCTAACATAATTTCTTAATCCTGTAAAATAACTGATATATTTCATAAATTCTTTCTAACAATAATTCTGGAAAAAAATAAATCAGCAAAAATGTTTAAGAAACATTCCGTTGCAAAAGATTACGATATTTTTTCTCTTAGAACAGAAAAAAAAAACTTTTTTTTGGAAGTCCATCTCTTGCATTTTCTTTTCTTTTAAATATATATTCTTTTTTTAATAGAAAAAAAGGTTTTTTTTCCTATAAAATACATTTTACAGAATTCTTTGAGTTACAAATTAGATTCGTAATACCAGCCAGAATACTTCGGGACTCAACTCCAACATTTCTTGGAAAATTATTCATCGTAGCTTTTATTAAAAATAAAAATAGCGTTACCGGATTCCCTGAAAATAATAACGGAAAAGACTTGCAGTAGATTTGCAACTCTACCGAATGAAGTCTCTAATTTTTACTGCAAACATTCATTCTCAACGTATTATAAGGAACATTGTTTCCGTTCGACAGCAAACGAACTCATAATTACTCAAATGTGGCAACAATCTTTCTGCAAACTTTCCAACTTCGACTTTAACTTCCTGACGCCATTCGTGATTGCCTTGGTGACGACAGCGAGCACTGTCTGCAGCAGAAATTACATCCGCGCTCGAAGAACAAGCAAATGAAGTAAAAAATGGCGAAAGAACAATTATTACATTAGTACGTAGCCGTTCTCTCTTTTTCTTTTCACTTTTGAGATGTCGCCGAGGCGCGTTTTGCAAATCTATTTAAAGCGAGGAATTTTATTATTTAATTATGGCAGACGAAGTTCTTGATTTGGTAAAATGGAATTATTTCTGTAATTACGTGTTTTGAAAGGCTTGGAACCATCAAATTGCTGCTGTGACATACGTGGAACTCCTTCGCTGTTGAATTTATTTTATCAAAATGCCATGTATTTTTTTGCCCACCAAAGCATTGTCTTTCGTGCATATTTATATTACTTTGTGTCCTTTCCTTTTGTGAATTGTGTTTTGCTTAATTATCATTTCCTGATGAAGCATTCGTTTCAAGAGACCAGACTGCCTAGAGCTTTTTGTGCGTCTTCTAATTTCAATCTTTGGATTGGATGAAGTTTTTGGGAGTTTTTTTTTTATCCTCGTCTCCTTCCCATGAAATGTCATTATTAAACAAAAGGGGAAATTGTATTACTAAAGTTGTCACTACTCGAATTAGAAAATATGAGTTTCATTTTTGTCGTTCTATTTTTTTTTATCCCTCCTTTTCTTGTACTCCTGTTTTTGGAATTAATTCGTTTGGTATCCCTTAAGATTTGTTTTATGCTGGTTCAATAATCACGGTTGTCAAGAAATCGTTGACAGGAATTAAATTTATGAGATAAATACCATGAGAATACCTTGAATATTTTTTTAAGAATTCTAAAAAACAAAAGGTTTTATTGAGTTTATTTTACTTGTTATTTCTGCATATTCGGACGCATAAAGTGTGTTAGGTAAAAATTTGTATTATTTTTTTCAGGTCGCCTTAAGAACATCATTTTACTCTTGAAATTGTTGGTGGTAATCCTTACAGAAAAAAAGTATCTGTTTAGAATACGATATAAGTTATGAATTTTTTCCAAGAATTAGAAATTATTTTATTTTATAACATTGCATTTCTTTTTATGTTGTCAGTTATAGCACTTTACAAGCCCGCTGACAGTTATCTGTCAACAATTTAAACATAATGAGAATCTCCTGTTTTTCTAGTAGCGCCAACTAGGGCCAAAAGTACAAAGCTACTTCATGAGTCATATTCGTTTGCACAACTCCTTTTTACAAGAGTACACATCACAAACTACATAGATAGAAGAGGAAAAACCATGCCCGAAAATGAACGCCCTGATCATGAGTAAAAAGCACCATTTCTTTTATATTTATTCTTTTATCTAATTTTTAAAGTTAATTATTTTAAATCCCCGAATTTTTTTTAAGTTAATCAAAAACTAATTTAAGTTAATTAATTTTTTAAGTTAAAAATATACTTTTATGAGCAGAAAAATCTACTTCAAAATTTGTTATTGAGAGTAACACAGAAAGTATAAAATAATATTTAACTATAAATTCATATAAACATTGTAACTAATACTTAAACAAACTATCAATTAACTATACGCTATTTTAAATATAAAAACATCAAAATAAAAGGGCAGTATATAGACTGAAAGAGAATTTAAAGCAAGAAGTTTAGCATAGAACGTGATTTTGAATTTGTGCAACAATTAAATATCGATGCTTAAATTTTAATTAAATATAAAAGGAATAAAAAATCAATACTTGCACTTTCCCAATCATTAAAATAAGAGAAAGATTTAAATTACTGGAGTGAATTAAACAAGCCCTGAAATTATACAGCTTTAGACTGAAGTACTTAATAGAAACATTAAAATGGTAATTAATATACGAAGACACCATGATTTTTTTCCCTATCCACTTGCTCTAAATTCATTTCGTAAAAATTGAAGGGGAAGAGAGCAGGGGTAGCTCATTTTTTAAAGAGGTAAAAACACCTGCCAAATTCAGAAGTACGAGCTCTTGAAAAACAATCAATTTAAAAACCCTCTTACTCCCAAAAAAACATCTTAAAAAATTATCTATTTCGCAGCTATGTTAGAAATTAATTTATTGAGGATTTCGCCCGCCCACCCACTCTTCAGCGCATTAAGAAAAATATTCAAAAGGAGGGAGACACATACAAAAAAAAAAGATTAAATAAAACGCAGACACGCACACAACAAAAACAGTTCTGCAATATTTCCAAAGCATAATTAATTAATTAATTAATCTAAAATAATGAAGGCAATTTTATTTTAAACTGCGTGGCAATGGAACTTTTCCGCAGCTAAAGGTTGGAATAAAAATTTTCCAGCGAACGCAGTTATACTAATTGTTATTTAATTTGCATAATTGTGTGCTTAATTACTCTAGTGAGAAGGGATATGCTATAAAGGTAAGATGGAAGGAATCAGAAAAAATTCCAACTTCCATAACTTGGGGCTAATATGAGAGGAAGGGAGAAAAAATTCAGCTGCATTCTTAGTGATACCGGCCGGAAATAAGCAGCCAGCTGTTGTACCACCATCTGTAAATTTTTTTCAAAACATTCACGTTTTTTTTAACTCATTTAAATTGCTCCTTTGAACTTTCTTTTTGATTCGGCGCTAAAGTGTTGAATTTTTCACAAGGTTCTTTGCTTGGTCCAGTGTCATGTAGGCTCTATATTTACCAACATTTTTCTCCGAAAACGAAATTAATTTCATCAAGTTTGAAGTGAGTATTTTCGTCAGTTGAATTAGGTCACTTAGCATGCTACGGAGGGAATTTCGGTTCACTGAAGTCATTAACTAATATATCCAGCGCCCAAAACCATCGAAGATTTCTTAAAAGAGAAGAAAATATTGTTTCATGTCGGAAAGCCAACTTTAATATTTACCATCAACAGTTAGCTAAACTTTCAAAGAGTGTTTGTCCTTATTATTAAGGCAGAAATTAAATACTTTCCATTTTTTAATTGAATACCAAAGAGCTTCCTTGTGGGTTTGACGGCCGGAAGTTTTTTCAACATTTGAATTGGTTCTGTGAGGATAAATTATTCATGCTTAGACGGGTTTCAGTAATTACGCAAAAGTTTAAGTTATATTGCAAAATAGTAGTAGTTTTTCAAAGATTTATGCATTTATGTCGAAGTTCGTCGAACCTCAAAAATTTCATAATTATATCTTTTTTGAGAATTTGCATGAAAATTTTAAAGTAACTATACAGTAAAAAACATTTCTTCTTAAATTTTGAATATTTTTTCTTCTCTAAAGTCTGAAGTAATGAACTCAATAAATATTTTTTCAAAGCATGTTTAATGTTTCTCTACAGGATTACTCAAAAAATATTTTTATTATTATAATTATTTTCTATATTTCTTTAAGTGGACTGTTTTTTTTTATCTAACTTAACTTATTCCTTACATATTGTTGCTGATAAATTTTGCTATAAAGTCTAACTGAATTTTAAAAAATTATTTGATAATATATCATGGAATTAAATAATGAAAATAATAAATTTGTCAGTGTGCAACAAAAGGAATTTCATTTAAATTCCTTTCACTTTATAAAGAGGATTAGTTATGAAAATTTTTTTGAAACAGACCTTTGCAAGCCACGCCGTGTGCCTACTATCAGAACTTTGAAAATACAAATCATTCTGAAGTCCATTTTGATATTTTTTTAAATTATTCAAAGACAAAAAATACTAAACAGTAAAAAAACCTCTCATTTTGGGTTTATCGAAGTTTTTAAAAGTTTTATAGATTTAAATAAAATATAAAAACTTATAAAAAATATAAAAAATTTTCTATAATTTATAAAAACTTTTATATCAATAAAAGTTTTTATAAATTATAGATCATGGAAAAATGAAGAAATCATCAAGCTTATACTTAATTTCAATTAAATCAACTGAGACCATTATATTAAAATAAATATAAAGAACCCTCATGAAGAAAAAGTTTCCAATATAATGTAATAGATTACGTAGGGTATAACAATTGAAGGAAATTTGAAAATTATTTTCAGATTGGTTGATACATATATCCAATGGTTTGCTATAAAATGAGAAAAATCTTAGTACGAACTTTAAAACAAACAACTTTCAAATTAAGAATGAATAATAGAGAATCAAACTTTGAAATAACGGCAAGTTACTCAAAGCAAACATCAGCTAATTAATGGCAAATATTAATTCAGCCGACAAACGTAGTCACCCCCATCTTTCTTTTCCCAATCAAACTCAGTTTAGCCCAGAAACAAAATTTCCCCTCCTAACTATTAATTAAGCGAAATACTTTTAAACGATTAAACAGAGACAATCCATTCTATCATTCAGTAATCCTTCCATCTATTTGGCGACATATCAAACACTCCGCCGTCATGGTCACTCATCTCGCTTTCGCGGCCCTGGAGAATTGTGGGATACCCTCGAGTACAGCACATCAATCAAAGTCCAAGGCAGCCTATTATGAAGTGTCCTTTTGCAGTGGCGTTGTCTCGACACTGTCCTAAACTCATTTGTCATCGTCTTTCCGGTCCTGGTTCCGTAGAACGCCACTGAACTGATGAGGCATTCGACGGGATCTGGCTAATTAAAGCGCGGCCAAAAATACGCTGGCTTCTCCTATTTCCATAACGCGGAGAGTGTCAAACGGAGGGAGGGTAATTTGTTGAAATGCATAATAATTGGTAAGGGGAGGGGAGGAGAAATATGCTAAGATGGATTAATGCCCCAATCGATAAAATCACCGTTGAGCACTTGTTTTTAAATGTCGTACGCCCGGAGTACATGTGCCTGCAACAAGATCTTTCATCCACACGCTGTAGTAATCCTCCTTCATCGGAATTGCGAATCTGTCCTGAATTGAGACTGCTTAAGACAGATACGTTTCGATTGCTAAAGAATAATAAATATGAATTGGAAGCATTTACTAATCAAGAATATTATTCCGAGGAAATGAGAAATAAAGTACAGGGTGTTTACAATTAAAGTTCCACTTTGAAAAAGCCGTAAAAGGGAAACTACTGGACCAATGTTATGGAATTTGGTAACAGTTTAAAAAGGGTCATGGAAATTTTTTTTTCCCGTCAAAAAAGTTTGAAAACTCGCCACCAGGGTAGAAATGAAGCTGTATTCAATATTGTTAAGCAAAATTGAATATGAAGGTATCTGCTTAAAAATGTTTATTCGTTTCTGAAACATGTTACAAAGCATATTCATGGATTGTCCACCATTTTCTAAAAGCAAAGTAAATCGCATTAATTTTTTCTCAACAGTATAGTCTTAACATATCAGGAGGAATGTTACGCGCATGTTGGTGTATCATATCTTTCAATTTCATCTAGTTGTTGAGATTATTACCATCATGGATTATTACCATATTGCCATAATTATAAGTAAAGATTATTACCATGCTTTTTGAGATATCACACATTGAACATGCTTTGTAACACGTTTCAGAAACAGTTAATCATATTTTAAACCAATGCTTTCATGTTCTATTTTGCTTAACAATATTGCATACAACCCCTTTTGGTAAATTTTTTAATTTCTTTTGGTGAAAAAGAAATTTCCCTGTGTTTCTTTAAACTAATGCTAAGTTTAATAACGTTCTATCCAATGGTTTTCCTTTTCTAACCATTTCAAAATGGAACTTTAATTCTAATCACTCTGCATCCTGAAAAGCAATGTGAATATTCTTAACATCAAATGAATGACATTTTTCTGAAATTAGAAGATTGGAATTGCTAAAGACTGAGACTTTTTGATAGCTAAAAAACAATTAGTACCGGTTGGCAGCATTTATAAAGGAAAAATATTACCCTAAGATAGTGAGAAATGAAGTATAGTAGTTTGAAAAGCAAGGTGAATATTTTTGGCATCAAATGATTGGGATTTTTCTGAAATTAGAAAAAAGTACTAAACAAAAAATTCCTTGATAACAGACAAAATGGCTAAAGGACTCTGAGGAATGAAATGTAATAAGAAAAAAAAGAGATTTTTCAGTGTCGAATAATCTGCTTAAAATTCAATTGTGAATTTTCGAAATATAAGGTTTTAGTACGGAAAATAACTTATCGAAGGTTTTCTGCATAAGGAGGAACTTTGGTGTCTCAAAGAGAGAGAAAAAGTCAAAATGAGTGAGGATATTAGTTTAAAGCATGTGTAAAGAAATTTGATTGCTTAGTAAATTCACTCATTTTCTAAGTATCCAATAATAATTGTTAAATCTAATTTCCTTTGAAACGGTTTGTATCTAAGGGTATTTAAAAACATTTCATAATAAGTGGAAGTGCTAAGAAATTAAATATGACGAAATGGCGGCATTCAATAAGGAAATAAATATAAAGAAATTTCCCGCTTGAATTTCTGTTAATTGTAAGTTATTCAGATGCCTAAATGATCTACAATTTGTTTAGTAGCCGGATTATAAATGACTGAAAATTACATTTTTTATGAGATTTTTTTGTCTATTTCTATTCTAGTTATTTTGAAAAGAACTAATGATATATGAGAAGCTAATATAAATGAATAATTAAATAGTTAAAAAAAAAATTTCGGCCAAATACTATTGTATTTTTCAGTGGGACGTATTATATTTAAATATGTTTATATAATAAATAATTTATATAGGTAAGTAATTTTTTATAGTTAATGATTGTAATTCCAATAAAAATCTGCATGCAAGAAGGCATCCTCTCTTATTTTTTGTTATTTATATTCTTTAAATTATATCATTTAACAAATAAAATTATAATATTTAGTAAAAATTATTCATTTAATATTTATAAGCATAACTAGTCGTTATTGACACAAATAATAAAATAGGAAACACATTCCAAATAAAATTTTCTAAATGAAATAAGCATTTACATCCTGGATTCTAAATTAATTCAGATATTATATTCCATTTCATTTCGTGCAATCATCACATTTCCACTCCCTAATTTTAATTACGAAAGAAGAAGCCATATCGCACTCCAACCGCAAAAGCTCAAACCCATTCAAATCACGTACAGCGGTAGAAACCATTTCATAAATAAGAGATGTATGCCCGCATTCTCATCCTAATCTCTAGGCTGTCATCCCTCAACATCCAAAACGGCTCTCAACATTATTAAAATGTCATCGTTTCTGTGATACAACAAGCCGCAAGTCCATTTGCAAACAATAATACCTCCAACGTCCCAGATAATACCTTTCTGACAAGTGTGGCTGGATAATTTCGGAAAACCTATCCTTCTGTGAGGTGATTAACATTGCGATGACAACGTAATGATGTTCCCAGTTGCTCTTCCCGGCAGAACAGATCGCAGGACTTAGTACCTAATCCCTTTTAAACCGAGTCGTCGCTTAGTAGTACTGATTAATCGACGCAAATGTGGCGCAGCTAATCCTTTTTACTACTTTTAAGTTAATCTGCGGTTAACCCATCATTGGTGGGGAGCGCTGTATTAGCGATATTGGCCAATTATTGGAGATGTGGTGGGAGCGATGGTTAGGATGGATGTAGATTTGTCAGTTAAATGCATTTCAGCTCTCTCTATCTCATTTCTTTTCCGGAATTTTAATACTTTTGTCAAGTTTTACTTCGGTATTAATGCGGCAGATACGAAAAGTGTAATTCCTTTGGTTTGTAATGGAGTGTTGGCTTTTTTAACATTTAACAAAAAGGTTAAAGAATAAATTTTTCGAAATACTTATTTTAAGTTATAGTGTTTTTAAAAGTGAAGTTGAATTGTTGTTTGAAATAATTTTAATTGAAAAAAAAACTATTTAATCTCGGTTTTCTAACGATACATTAAAATAATAAAAACATTGTTTTGTAAAAAAAAAAAAAAAAAAAAAAAAAAAGTCAGTACTTTTAAAAACTCGAAGGCTTTAAAATTGATTTTGAAATTGTACAAGGAGTCATCAAATGACATTATGGGTATAATTGAGGACTTTATTCGATATATACACCATAATTCTGAACACAACGATCCTATCAATTAATAAGCCGAAGGATTGATTGTTAACAGAATACCTGTGGCAGTGACGAGACCCAGTCATTCATAGCGTCCTTGAGTTCTCTGTTCGAGTTGAAGCGCTTCCCTTTCAGATGTTTTCTCATGGGACCAAACAGACGACAATCGCAGGGCTATTTGTCCGAGCTGTAGGGTGGATTGTCAAGCTGCTCCCACTTGAACTTAGTCACTCCGCATGCGTAACCCTGAAGACGTGGGGAAGCGCGTTATCATGAAGCAGAACCACACCCTCCATGAGTATGTTCCATCTTTTGTTCGTGATGGACCTGCATATATTTGAAGTGGCACACAGTACACATTATTAATGGTTCTTCTGTGTTCGAGGTATTCAACAAGTAGAGGACCTTGAACAGAGTTTTTTATAAGAACCTCTTCTCTCTCCTGCTCATGCGAGGAGCCATGCATGCTCCGATCGATTCCGGGACTCCAATCGCATTCCTAGATGTTTCGCTACATTTTGCCATAACGGCAGAGGCAAGTATGTCGTAACGTTTCGTATTTCGTTTCATTTTAAACTCTTTGTATGTTCCGTTTCTGTAGAACAATAAAGAATAATTTTCTAACCTGATTGCTTTTACTACGGAACTTTATTGTTGTTTCTTATGACACTTCACAAGCCCGCTAACATAAAGCTGTCAGCAATTTAAGCCTAAATTGAGCGTATCTTGTTTGTTCAATAGCGCCAACTGGGGCTAAGAATAAGACTTAACTGCTTCATACTCCACATTCGCTAGCACAACCCTTTTTTTCACGGAGCTTATTGATACAACTGACAGATAGAACACAGAAAAACAACCATGCCCAAACCGAGACTCGAATCCGGGAAGCCCAGATCACGGGGAAGACCCTATGTCTGGACGCCAACACTACGGAGCTATAATGGAACTAATAAAAAGAACAATAATTATGTCAGTAAATTGTATGAAGAGAATATAATTTGATTGATTTGTGTATTTAGCTCTGTATTATATTTATCTATTGCATTATCGTAAACCAAAGGCACGGCAGTTTTGATTTGACAAATAAACTCGTTTTAATGCAACTGAATAATAATATTTACTTAGTTACTAGTTTAAGTTCTTAATTATGCTTTGAAAGTGATAGTACACCTAATAGTGATTGCTAAAAATCTGAATGATA
>JAPMOQ010008544.1:58537-89660 GCA_026543055.1 Argiope trifasciata | reverse complement strand
ATATATATACGCGTTGATACCAACGAAAAAAATAATACTAAGCAATCAATCAAAAATTTGGCAATGTTTTATCGAAATAGGATGAACAGTGCGATAGTATATAAAATACGAAGAAACAACTATTCATTTTTATATATTAGATTTGTTTATTTTTTTAGAATTTATAAAACTTGGTGTCCTTTCAGAATGGCAATGAAAGAAACTATTTAGTGTATCTCGTGACGTAATATTCGTTCAGAATTCTCAAATTTAATTTTGGAAAATGTGATTAAAATATTTTCTTTCAAAATATAATAAACATAGAAAACATATTTATACCATAAAATCGTTAATATGGTTGAAACGATAATTGTTGAAAATTAAGATGGTGCAAATTTATTTGTACTGTAATATTTTTGGTGGTTAGTGCAAAAAACGCTAAAATTTAATTAAAATATAAAACCTCCAGGATTGGTTTCCCCAAAACTTTCTCGCGTCATCTGTAATAAACTTGTTATTTCTGAGAAAGATTTGTATGGCATTTACGTACTATAGCTACAGAATATTAACATTTAACTTGGATTTAGAATTTCTACAAAATCTATTGTATCCTCGGCGAGTTATTTGGTGATTAATCCTTGGTTACTAGATGCTGTTTATTCACTTTTTTTTAAAAAAAATTAGATAATTGTACTATTCTTGTAACCATCCAAGTTTTATCGCAGTCGGATGAACGGTAAAATTAGAGTCTCTGTTTGAAATTATGAGCAACAACATTAATAATAGGTAAAGATTGAAGCTCCAACAAATAGTTTAATTACAAAAATTTTACAGTATAATAATAGAAGAAAATTTGTTGTCTTAAATTCAATGTAAGTTTGCGAAAACTTTAGTTCGAAATATTATGTTATGATTGCATTCTGGGGGAAGAAACCCAAGAATTCTTCCCCCTGATATCACACTTAGAAGAAAATTTGCTATCTTAAGTTCAATATGCATAAATTTTTCGAAATGTAATTTATTTACATGTGGATAGATACATTTGGAATGATTCTAAACATTTGAGTTCATCGCACTTCTTTAAAACAGAGACTCTCATAGTCTGTCCTGTATTCTATATCTTGTAATTAAACCGTAAATTTTATTTATCACTTAATTTATGCTAATAAATTTCATTATTTTTTATGTAAGCAATGAAACAATAAAAAAATATTTCAGATAATAACGAACTCATAAAATTACATGTTTATAATTATCACATAGCATCCTAATAAGATATAAAAGCTTAGAATGCCGAATAAGCTATTTTTAGTTTAGAAAACTATCACAAATTTTAAAATTTTATTAAAAATGAGCAATTACATAACTAATAATTTATTTTTCCTCCATGATACATAAAACCAAATTGATCACTTTTTCCATTCACCACAAAACAACAACAATCTGTGGTGGGGAGGGGGGAGTGATTTCATTAAAATAAGAGTGTTCAAGAAAGCATTCCAACGGAGGAACGTGACTTTTTTCTCATTTGATGAAAGAACTTATAAATATTTACTACGTCAATAGATAAATAATAAAGAGATTTGACTTATATCACTCTTGATATACAGGTGTAACGTCATGTCATGTTTAATTGCTTCTCAGTTTAATACAATAGAATGATCTCATGTGACTTTACAATCATATGGTAAATATGAATTGCAATTCATTTAGCATCCTACAAAAAGGTGTGTCTCTACAATGCGCAGTCATCTCTTTTGTCATTTGGAAAATTGCACAATGAGTTTCGTTTTGCACGCAATGATTTTGTGCATCACCTGAAAGTTTATCAATTCTCATTTTACGCATCGTATGTTACATTATCATGACATTGAATATCATTGCATTTTATGCTTTAAAGTCGATCACCTTTTATAATTTTGATTATTTTACATTATTAATAATTAGTAGCCTGTTTCCCAACTATATTAACAGCATCAATTTAGTCTTATCAACCAACTTCGATAAATTGCAAATTGGAATAAGGAAAGAAAAAGAATTATTGAAAATTATATTTGTATTGCATAGAGCACTCTGATAAGTTAGCAAGTAAAAGAATTATTAGTCATTCCTTAATACTAAATACAAATGAATTATTCATATCTTTATGCATTATAAGATAGAAAAACAATTCATCACAGAAATTTTTATAAAGTAATCTGATCAAGATCAAATTCAACAGAGTCAATTAAAGTTTAATAATCACAATTATATGAAGAATGAAAAATGTGGATCTCAAAATTAATGAATAACGCATAAGATTGATAGGATGGCATCATATAATTGCTTTTAATGGCACTTGCCATGGACAAGGGCGCTGACGAAGCCAAAGATGCGTCTTCTGTTTTTAGAAACAAGGGCCAGGAGTGTACACCTTAGCTACTCACGCATCACATTCTCTTGCACAACCCTTTTCACAGGGGTAGAACTCATTCACACATCTCACAGATGGAGTAGATGAAAAGCAACCAACTTGAACTCAGAACGCCCAGCGCGCTATCCCTATGCCAGGGCACCGGCTTGCATCATATTAAACAATATTATGGGCACCTTCTTAGTTATGAGAATAACGAAAAAGAGTTTCACCCATTGTAAAAAATAAATGAAAATCAATGTTTCCTTTTATTGGCAATATGTCAGATCTGCTATTAAAGTGATGTATCCAGTTCAAAGAATATTCTAATTATTTAAAATCGTAATACATAGAATTATAGCTTCTGGCGAACAGCTTGTCAGACTCGAATATTGATACTCGAACCCAAAAAGTAGCATCATTTATTTATTGTCGCGCTTTCACTTTTTTCTTCCTTACTTACAATATTAAAGAGAATTTCTAATTCCTAACTGGCAACTTTTGAGTTAAAAATAAAATAATTTCAACACGTATCAAAAAAATCGTCTGGAATTCTGCATTATTCGTTAAAAATATCTTTACTCCTATTCTTGAATATTTTCATATTTTGTGAGTAAGTCAATTTCAAAAATAACATTATATTTAAAAAAAACTGAAAATAACTAAAAATGTTTTAATAGATGAGGTGTTTGAGGAAAGTTCTTTCGATTATTATTACCCTTTTGTAACCTTGTCATTTGTTTTTCGTAACAAATCTATTCTAGTTTGGCTCTGGTTTAACCTTCCTCAATAAATGTGTTACTAGAATGAAGAAAATAAGTGAAATTGAATTATTATACCTAAATAAACTTTCGTTATGCGTATATGTAGAATTATTGTTTAATCAACCGGCAAAAAGATTTTTGAAAATTGTGATGATTCGCGAATTAAATTTGCATGTTGAAATAATTTCAAGGGAGTTTGATTTTCACTTTGAAAGGAATGCACTACGTAAGAATACGAACCGATTTTGAAAAAGTAAAGTTCATCACTCTTTTTTTAGTTTTATGCCAAAGTTTAAGTACTTAAACATTAGTAATATAAGTTTAAAAATTTTAAACTTAATGCAAAATAATAATTTTTGTTTATCTTTTATAACTATAAATTCTTATATTGGGAATTGAAAATATCGATCATCAATTTTTCACACTAAATTTGTTCATCAATTGATGATTTTTCGGCTATGATGCGATGTAAAAATATTGGTTTTTTTCAAAAGGACCTAATTTTTTAGATAATATATTCATTTATATTTTCAAATAATATTTTTATAATAAATTTATTAATTTATTTATTATAAGATTTATTATCCCATTGATATAATTAATTTTTGTCTCATAATATAATTTCCATTTATATCTATTGATATAATTAAAGTGATATTTTTTTTAAAATATCAACTAACCCATCTATTTTATATCAGTTGATTTATTTATTTTGATCTGTTTTTAATTCATTCACAAGTATTGGTTTTAAAACAATTAAAGCGACATAAAATAAACGCTTTTTCCACCTACCTTATTTAGACAATAAATACAATCCATCATTTATATCTTCAATTAATATGTTTATAATCAATTTTTTGTTCATTTATTATAAGTTTTATTAATTCATTTATATCCATCCATATAATTAAAGTAATTCTTTTTTCAAATATATTTACTAATTCATTTATTTTATATGTTGATTGATTTATTATGATTCAAATTTTATTAGTTTACAAGTATTAATTTTAAATGGATTAATATTTTATATCACAATTAGCATTTAAGTATATGCTATAATTATTATTTTTTTAATAACTTATTCTGCCATGGACCAAATGCATTCATTTCAATGTTGTATAAAAGTGTTAAAGAAAATACTTAAATTGTATCTTGGCATCTGATAATTTGCAATTGATATCTCTGTCCCTAATAGACTTTACATAGTTTCAAAACAGAAAATTAATGGAAAAAATGAATAAAATGTTCCAAAATTTTAATTTAAACTATCCTCTGGTATCATTTATCAAATTTGCGAGGATTAAGTAATTAGCATAAACAAATTATTTCGGAAAATTTTCAATTGTCGAAGAACGATTTATTTTCCGAAATTGAAACTAAATAGTAACTGTCTCATTATTATACCTTTCCAAACAGTCGGGGGTTCATTAATTCATTTCCAGACTCATCGTTCTTTTGTTCGTTCAACTCTGCAACTTAAAACAACCAGCAGATATGGAAAACGAACGAAAAAAAAAATTACAATCACTTTCATTGCACACGCTCGAAGGATTCCTCAGAGCAACAACATGGGATGTAAATCTATTAATTCATTTCCATCGTCGTGGCGGCATTCGCATTCAAATAATATTTTTAAAACGTCTAAATGATGGATGAAACTGTGGAATCGGAACTGTAACGAGCGATAAATACCTTTTTCAGAACGCGCTCAAACGCCTCTCATAACTGTCATTTAAATACTCGTAAATGGAGAAGTAATTAAAAGATCATAAATTGCTATTTTCAATTCAGAAAATTCTCTCTCTTTCACTCTCGCAGCAAGCATACCGCAACAGCCTTCATGCTCTTTCATCATTCCACAAATTATCGTTCCGACAAAGGCTCTTTCTCTCTTTCCTCTTTCTCGCCGCATTCATTTGGCAGGTAATTAAGACGCTTAATCGGTTTTAAGAGTTCTCAACGCCAGAACTCAGAATGGAAATAGCTCCCGGTCACGACCAGCCTAGCTGGCTGTATCTATCCATCCCCTTCCATTTTGAATTTCAATTCAACAAAATGAAGCCAGGCCATCGCCAGCAACAATTCGCTGGCTGTTTTCTCTTATTAATACGGAAGGCAACAAGAAATAAATAAATACAAAAGGAATTAATAATAAGAAAGGGAAAAGAGGCACAGTGAGCAAAAAAAATCATTTTATATATGCATGCATCGAGTGCTGCATTTTGCAATAATTCAAAGGTTGGTTATTCTTCTGCAAAAGGAAGAAGGGGGCTAGAAAAATAAATTAGTACACAGGCAGCAGAGAAAAGGTTCAAAAAAGAAAAATTACTTTAAATTACTCTTCGGGAGCGAGCGTTGGAGAGAGAGAACCCCTTCCCAATTTTTGTTCCAGGACTGGAAGCTCCTGTATATATGCCTTCATGATTTACGCTTCAATTAGTGAAAGACGGAAATTCCTTATCTGACGGTAAAATGCTTCATTATCGCTTTTCCGAAATGATTTATACATCCGGTTTTAAGGCATGCAATTATTTATTAGCGCTAAGCCCCGTTGTTTCTTACAAATTTTTAAGTTTTCCAGAGTGTGTGTGAGAGAGAGGTATAGATGGTATTGCCTTTTTACTTGATTCATCTTATTTCTCCCGAATTAATTTCCAAGTCCCTCTCTTTCTCTCTCTCTTCTTTTATATATATAAATAAAACTACACCCACTCTCCCCTATCCTGTTATCTTTACTAATTGAACAACGATCGGTGCGATAAGTACACAGAAACCAATGGAAAAGCAATTTCTAAGAACTTCTTTTAGAGGTCTGTGTAGTATTATTCTTTTCAGAAGACCGGAGCAGCCAGGGGGAAGGCAGGGAAGGTTCAGATCCCGTGAAATTAATAGGCTCCCCTGTTCGTTACTTGTTTTAATACCAAGAGGTCTTCTTGGACTAGATAATTATGTTCCTTCGAACGTTTGTTTTGTAAAATTCGAAGTATCCAGTGCTACACTAAATGCTTCGCGCTCTTCATTCAACGAGTTTTCTTCAACAAAAGTAATAAGGGAATCCTATAAAGCTTTCAGCGTAATTATCTTTGATGTAAGACGACGAGAAAAAAATCATCGACTAATAGTTTTATTCCTTTTATAATAAAAGGGGGGGGGAGAAAGGAATGAAATGTTTTGAAGATTATTTTTTTGCGAATTGTTTGAAAATTGAAGATGAAGATCCATCCAGTTAAAAAAATATATAATTCTTAAAGTTAAAAAAAATCGTTCGTAATGAATCCTAATTTTCTAATATTATATTATTTTAATTTTTTGAATATCTTTAACTTTTACAGAAGAAGCAAAACAATTTTTGAATTAAAATTCTATTAAAACTTCTATATTCAAGTCAGACAGTAAATGTCAAAAACAGCATGTCTTATTACGCATTTATAAATTGAAATGTGAAAAATCGATTTGCAATTATTTCAAGGAATAAAATTTTAATCCTAGTAAAATTTAATAAATACATCTAAAGCAAATATAGCATATAATTCGCTTAGGAGAAAGTGTTTTCAACATTTTTACTAATTAATAATTGATTAAAAAAATGGAATTCGAAAGGTATTTCTGTCGAACTCCTCGTTATTTCTTAGATATTCATTGAAATACAAAAGAAAATTTTAAATTATGTCACTTTATATAAAATATTCTTGCATACATATTTGTAAGTTTTTCTTGAGCAGAGATGATACTGAATTGAAAATAGATCGAGTAATCGGTAATATTTAAAAGCACATAAGTTTCTTGAATTACATGCACATTAAATTACAATAAATTAGTTCTGAAATGGTAGCATTATCTATGTACCTTTTCATCAGTGACATGGAGTCACCTTGATTTTTATTCAATAATTCATTTTGAAAAGTTTGAGCATTTAATCAAACGAGAGTTATTTTCATTTTTGATAATATAATCATGAATTGCATGAATTATTTTATATAAAATTCAAATACATATTATATTTTGCAATTTTTTCAAAACAAATTAAGAATATATTTGATTAAAAATACTAAGCCCAAACACAGCGAAAAGAGGAACTTTTGTCTCCTAAGAACACTAAATATATGTCATATATTTAAAACAAAATTTATTATTAAAAGTTTGTCTTATCTTAAACAAAGAGCGTTTGCAGTTATTCGAATGAATCATCGCACAGTTTTCCTTAGAGTTTTAAATTCAGAATTGATTTCTGTTTTTGTTATTTTTAATAATTTTCATGATTATTACATTCAGTATTACTGGATAAAGCAGAGAAACATAATATAATGATATGATATGTATGTAAAAGCATTAATAAATTGTCACGACGAAATTAAAATTTTTTGAATATTAGAGATTGAATGGGAAAGCGAATAAGAGTAAAACTTTTTTCAATTTTTGAGAAGTGTAAACTCGATGACTTAAATTAATGAAATTTGATATGACCTTGTAACTGCAACTGCAGTTTCATATCAAATTTTAATATCAGTCGGTTGGGAAAAAACCGCAAAATACATATTTCTCACTATAGACTTCAGTAAAAATCTAGATTCGCGGGAAAAAATTATACTTCACAACAGTCTTCACCAATCTATGCAAGGTATTCAAAACCTTTCCATCATCCATAATTTTTGTGGAAGAAGGGGTTAAGATCTTTATTGGAGAGTTGCGGGAACATTTCAAGGAAACCATTCCAAACATTTAACTTCATGTCCTTAGTTCAATTTTCTCTCTTTCTCATTTGATTCTTTAAATTAAATTTTTAAATTTAAAATTGAGTTAATTGTTGTATTTAATTTAATTTTGTATCTTCTTATCTATAATGGATATTTAAAAACTTCACTTTGCAGAAAAACTTTTAACAATTTCTTTAAATTTTATTTGTAAGTTTGTGACACTGTAGAAATTTAAGTTGTTAATATAGGTTTTCCATTATTTTCGAAACTGTGATATTATTAAATCAAATTATTAGCCTCTTATATTTTCTTGAACAATAATTTGAATAATAATTTATTTTCTTGAACCTCGTAAAAAAGTTTTATATTGAGTGAATGCTATGTTATTTGTAATACTAAATTTCAACGGATGTGGATATATCGGAATCTGCATAATGTATTAAAATCATGTATTTTTTCGAAGGTGAGCATAAAATTAAACAAGATATTTTGTTCGTTAACTTTTTTTTAATATTTTTAAATGACTTTTTGTGTATATTTGTAATTGAATAGCACTAGTTACTTTAAAAATATTACTTTCCATTTTTGTTCATTCAAAACAAGCATAGTCATTTTATAGCAATTTGAGATAATTCTTACACACTGACAATTCAATTTTTCTTTTGCAATACTATTTGTATTTTTTTAAAAAATCTTTAAATTTTCCTATTTGAATAGTAAATGCCATGCTTGCTACCATGCTTGTTAATGCATATATTAAGCTTTGAAATCTATACAATGTTATCAGCCGTTTTTTGCCAGATACTGTGATAAATACCGAAAATTTTCAAGTTAATTGGCAAAAATTCTTGTATTATTGACAATATTCTTGAACAATGTCTTAAATTATTATATCTTCTTAGCAGTTATGCTGCAGTTTCTAGTACCACTTGTTTGGAGCAGCATATTGCACCGAATCTAACTCTTGTTCTTTAAAACTCTTAAGCGTCAAAATGCATCCTTGTAACAAATGCAATAAAATTCTGAAAATTAACAGATGCTTGCGGTCAATGACTTTACAACAGAAGTAATTTGCAAAAGAATCAATTAATCTGTTCTACCTTAGATAATTATATCCTTATAACAATTATGTATACCATTTGTTTGGCACAGAATGAACAAATTTAGCTCATCTCGATAAAACTCTTGAATTCCAAATTGAAACTTTTTAACAATTGTTGTAAGATTTTGAAACAAAAATGATACATGATATCCATGGGTTTGCAGCAGAAATTATTGATATATGAGTCAACTAAAATTTATATTATTTTGTGACATCAGATGAGTTTTATCTGTTTAATTTTGACATCCATTGCTCATTTTACAAGAGGCAAAAGTAAGTGACATCGGCTAACTATGCAAGTCAATGTGCAATCAAATGCTGAATGATAAGTTCAGTTATGTCTGACCTACGTCATATTTGACTCTAATAAAAAAAAAGCGTTAATATGAAATCAACTAGCAGCCTTCAGTGGCCAGTTGTTTATTTCCCATATTTAAAATAGTAATCCAGTCATAATATTTAACTTTGATAAACGAAATCTTATGATAAAAGTAAAAAACTTTTATGTCAAGTTATGCATGCATAATAAACATAGAACAGTCTAATCAACTTGCGAAGTGGCAAAATTAGTTACTGAAAAAAATTGATGAAATCGGTTTACTTGTTAAAGTTGAGAGATTTATCAAAGGTTTAATTTTTTCGCATAGAATGAGCAATGACGTCATGTTTTTAAATGTAAGGTGAGAGTGAGATAGAAGTCATTATTTATGCATGTCTTATAAGCATTTGAATGAAACAAAATTTTTTGAAATCGGTACTGTGATTATGACTGGAGGATTCTATGAAACGTTTTTCATCATACAAATGTACATTGGTACATATTTGATATTTCTCTCGAAAAGGGAGACTGGGATGGATAAGTGACCATTGATGCATATTTAAAAATCACGAACTTTCATAAAAAATGATTGGCGAGATTATCATTTAGCAAAATATTTTGAAATAGGTACTGTGATTATGACTGGAGGATTCTATGAAACGTTTTTCATCATACAAATGCACATTGGTACATTTTTTGATATTTCTCTCGAAAAGGGAGACTGGGATGGATAAGTGACCATTGATGCATATTTAAAAATCGCGAACTTTCATAAAAAAAAATTATTGGTGAGATTAGACATGACTTGGAGTTGGGAGGCTGATTCTGTTGTTTCGCTGATTATTCTAAATGCATGGTTGATATTAAAAATTAATGTAAACAAATAAAACTGTTTACAAGATTTCATAAATATGTCAATTAAAAGAAAATATATTCTCAGTGTGTTCAGTGTGTCACAAAACCCTTTCTTTTTCTTTCCAAAACGTAATAGCCAATTCTCCAATACTCAATAGCTTAGTTCTACTTCCTTTCATGCCATTCCTTTTCTATAATAATTACCCCTTTCGATTGTTGAATTTTAAAGTTGAATTTACAATCGCTTTCTAATACAAGAATAAATTTTCAACCTTTGACTCTAGGAGATCTCTTTTAGATTTTAAATTAATGACACCGTTGCAAACGAAATTAACACTCAGCCGACTATATCTAAAGCACTGCAAAAGTCATTTCCTATTTTGGCCCGAAGACATGAAAGGATTGAAATGCCAGTCGTTAAATGAAAACGAATTACTTTTGCCCAAAATTATGCTTCGGAAACGCTTTGCGATCGGCTAATAAAATGCTTCATTTAAAGATACAGTTGAGAAACATTACTTAATATTCGAAATTCGTCCTTCAAGTATTAAATGTAATATTTTAAAAGAGTTATGCAGTCTCTTCGAGTTTGAAGTATAGCGGATCTTAAAATTTAAGAGGATTTAATGTTGCGTATTATGGAAGTATAAGGACTTTTACAGACATGCCTTTAATATTTGGAGAAAAGGGTTTCAATATTTATTGAAAGTTTTGAATTGTATATTTCTATGAAATACTTAAATAATATAATAAAATTTTGATTTAAGAAATTTTTCTGTAAATTCTAGACGTATTCCCTTTGGTTTTTTAATTTGCCAGCTGTAATAATTGTTCATATTTAATACCAAAAAATTATTTTGGGGACAATAGTAATACACAAATCAAATGAATGATGTTGAAATGTCCCAGAAATCTTGTTAAAGAACAAAAAATTTGATAATATGTAGATTTTGAGGAGAAAAAAAATTATACTATGTAGATCATGTGAATGCGAGAAATTTGAAACGGTGGAGATCTTGTGAATGAAAAATTTGATATGTAGATAATCTACAAATATATTAATACTAATGCATTAAGAGTTTTTTAATATAAAATTCGGTGTACATGAAAAAAAAGCTAAGAATGTATAATTTTTTTAGTAAACTCAAGGAACATGTTTCTTATTCTTAAGTTTCTCAAATATAATACTTGTTCATATTTAGATAAGAAAAATTATTAGTTTTTAAATAGCAATGTTCAAAGCAAATAAAAGAGGTTGGAGTTTCAAAGAAATCTTGTGAGTGAAAAAATTTAATAATATTTAGATAATCTGCAAATACATTAATGATCATACATTAAAAGTATTTTATGTGGAATTCTTGATATAGAAGTATGTAAGTATGCATGATAAGTATGCAGAGAATTCATTTTCTACTTTTCTTTGATTTATTACAATGGAAATTCCATACAAAGGAATGACTTGGGTATCGAAATCGCTTACAGAATGTCATTCATGCAATGACTTACGCTTTTGAATTCCAGCGTTCATTTATTCTAAATAGGCATAATCAATTCTTTTACAAATTCGGAGCATGATTTTATATAGATCTGTTTTTCTGGTTATAAAATCATTTAAGAATCGCAGCAATAAAGTTCATTAAATTTTTCAGTTGTTATTTTCATATGAATACATACTTCAATACATATAATTATTTTCTATTGGTGCATTTCGGTGAAAATTCTTGAATTTTTCTCAAATTTTGGCCGAACTAATGTGATATTAAATTCTCACATTAAATTTCATTTGCGTAGATTTTTAAACGTCTTCTTCTGATTCAGACATCCAGAAGTTTGTTTTGTGGCCCAACAAATCTAGAAAAGAAGAATCCTAATAACTCATTTCTGGACAATTTCATATTTTCTCATTTTAAATTAAGAAGTAAGAATGTCACGTATGTAGGAAAAAATGTTTTTTTTTTTGTGCAAAGTGCATGACATACATTTTGTGCATTATTTACAAAGAATAATGGGCTGTGATTTCCTGGAAAAAAATTGATAAATTACTCAAATATTTAATAATAATTTAATAATTAAAAAATAAATTATTGATTTATTTAAAAACTATTTAGTAAGTCAGCAACGAGGGACATATATAAAGCATGGATTCAACCAGGATATTAATGGGGGGGGATCATTTGCATTTTTAAGCTATTTTTACAGATAAAAAGTGACCAGAAACACATTTAGCATTCCCAATGTTCTTTGGGATTTATGCCTAAAATATGTTGACAATATCTAAAAGGCTTCTTCGAGGCTAAAGATTTTATTTTTTAATCGAGCTAGACATTGTAAAGTAGTACAAAATGCATTGTAGTGTATTTCAAAGTATTACCTCATCCCTGAATCGCCGACCCATTAAAGCGGTAATTCTAGTGATATAATAGATCTGTCCAGCTATTTCATATACATTTTATGCATATTTGCTTTCGTGTCGTGCTTCGCTTCGAGTGTCCTACATTCATATTCCAGTTTTAGGCATAGTTTTTCTTCCTCTATGCTCTGTCTGTGAAGTGTGGGAATGTGCCCCTTCCTGTAAAAAGGGATTGAGCTAGCGCATGAGTAGCAAAGACGTATTGTTGGATCTAGATAGCGCTATTGAAAAACAAGAGACGCTCTTTCGGCTTAAAATTGTTGACATCGTCAGAAGGGTTGTCTACGACAAATGCCATCAGAAATAACAGCAACAAAAATCCGTCTTCACCTGCATTTTAGTCTCAAAGATTTTTCTTAATTATAATTTTGTTTCTTAATTTTATTTATTATACTCTATTTCTTGTGATTGACAATCAACATTCTGTATCATTTATTCTATTTTAAATTTATATATGTTTACTAAATTAAAGTGCATGAACATGGCATAGAAATTTAATATTTGGAATATAAGGCATTATGTGTTTATGCTCCAATCCTTTAAATCAACGTTAAATCTTGTTAAAATGAGATAATACAAGAATTCAAAAAGTATCCCCAATGGCTATATTAAATAAATGAACGCAATATTATTTTTTTTTCAAAAATTTGTGCTTCCTCACTTTTTAACTATTGAATAATTAAACTTTTTTGAATAATTCTGGAAAAACTTTGCTTGCATTAAATCTCAAAAATAAGCATCTTATTAATCCTTTTTTGCAATTAGTCTTATTTATTGATACTTTTCTACTTAATGGTTTAACAATCAATTTAATTGGACAAATATTATTATCATTAATTTTTATATGGTGAAATAAAAATAATTTTTATATGCATATAAAAATTAACAAATATCATTAATTTTTATGTCTTATTAATATTTCAGAAATATCTGTATCATATATTAAAAATGAATTCCATTTATTTAATATTGAATTCAAAAAATGTTACTCGTGGTAATCGTTATCTAGGGAAAAAATTAACAAATAGTTATCTTAATTTCATCAATTGCTTTTATCATTTTTTTATTTTATCAAGAAAAACATTTCAAGAAACTTTTTTCAATATTTCACATTTAAAATCAATTAAACAAATAGCAAACTATCCATTTCATTGAATTCCAAATAATTTTTATTTCTAAAATGTATATCATTTTACTGAAATTGAGTAAAATCTAATTTAACCTAACCTGATCAAACTTTTTGAAAAACTGACCGAAAAAATTTTACTCTTGGTAATCGTTATGCTTGGAAAAAATTTAATAAATATTTCCCTTAATTTCACTAAATGTTTTTATTATATCTATTGTTTTATCATAGTGTTTCTTATCTATCTATTTTGACAAAATGTTGTTCAATTTTTAAAATTAAAATAAAAATAAAAAATAGCAAGATGTTCATTTCATTGAATGGCAAGCAATTTTTATTAGTAAAATGTAATCTTTTTATTCCAATTGTGTAAAACATAGTTTAATCTAATCTAACTGATCAGTTTGACAACAATAAGTGTATCAACTTAAAAAAAAATCATTCTAAGGTTGGATCAATGAAGCGGAAATGATGTTCAAAAGCTTATTATACTTTTTCGCGTGCAACCGAATAATAGCCGCTATCAAAAACTTTTCATTCGAACTATCCAAGTTTCCATCGCCATTTACAAAGAAAAATTGGCAACAATGACGATCGTCGATTGAGAAAACACCTGGAAAAAGGCCCCACCACTAAATTAGATCTTTTAACGCATCGGGTATGCTTTGCTCCAAAAAAGAAAACCGTTTACCTTCAGAGAATGAGAAGGCAGACATTGATATAATACGCAGAAGACATTCATAATAAAACGCATGGAATGATCAAGTCGTGATCGAATCATTATATTCCGGCTGTTGGAATAAAAAAAAAAGACGAAAAAGGAACGGTGCTCGCCTTTTCAGCTTTCTTTTTCTCAGCCAATACATAATTGTTGGCTTTGAAAAGCTCTCGGTCCCCCTATTTGCTGACCTTTGCACGTGAAGTGGGGGAAAAAACAAAAGGCAAAAAGCCAGTCTCCAAGCTTGAAACGTGATTGGTGCGATTGATGAAAATCGTGATTCGGGTTCGTTGGTCGAAATCCGTTTATATACCTTCTTTTGTATTTTGTTTTCTTCATCAACTTGTCTTTGTGGTCTCGGATTGGTAAAGGCAAAAGTCATTTGTGGGGCCAGGCAAACAAATCACAGTTTCTTGCAGGATGGATTGCCCAATCGGCGAGCATCCGGCTCTGGAGTCACGTGTGAATCAAAGGGCCCATCACCGATGTGAATAGGAAAACTTATCGGTGAATCGAGGTGGTTTAGGCAAAATAAACAGAAAAACAAGCTTCCCCTTGTTTGTATGACTAATGACTTAGTTTTTTAAAAAAAGCTGCCAAAAATTGCGTTTTCTTTATTGTCGATAAAGGTGTTTGCTTTGTCATTTCCCTATTCCCTAGAGGATAAGAATATAGAAAACTTATGAGTGTTGAATTCACATAGAAAAGCATATAAGAGTTTATGTAAAAATAAAATCCTGCTGATATAGAAATTTGAACTATTTTGTAATCATAAACTTAAAATAGTTGATTTTATTTAAAATTATTTATTTATTTATTTCATCTATAGAATCATGATGAATTATGAATCATAATTTTATTGAATAATGATGAATCATGAATCTAGTTTCATCATTTTATTGATTCCTGATGAATCATGGGTTATATTTCATCATTTTATTGAACCACGAATCATATTTCATCATACTATTATTATAATCTATGAATATTTAAAGCTAATAGGTTTATGTAATTATAAACTGTAAAAGTTAATTTTATTTCTATTTCTCTTATCAAGAAATGTGGATAAAATCTCGAATTCGTTTGTGCATTTATATTTCCAGCAACATATTTGTATTTATAAGTAAAATAGCATACATATAAATTGTAATTTCGGTGTTTATATGCTAACATTTTGTAACATTAATGTTATTTCTGATTTCTTCCTTTTGGTAGAGAAAAAGTGTAAAAATAAAAACTTTATACTTTAAAAATAGTCACCGAATTTTTTGTCAAAAATCCGAATATTTCACTTTTTAAAAATATAAATAATTCGAAATAAAAAAAAAGTATTTAGGCCATCGAACCGGAAATTAGATGTGATCCTATGTCTTCTAGGCACACACATTCGAACTAAGATTTTTTTTTTTAATTCATACTCGGTGACAATTTGTGAAAAAAATATAATGGAGTGCGAAACTGGTATAATGATAATGTTATTTCGTAAAGTGATTTGAGGAAATAACTGTTATTCTACTTATATACATATACAGTCTTTCATTATATAAATGTAATAAAATATGAAAAATGATAAAAATTTGTCTCCAGATTTTCAAATTCAATATGCCTTTAAAGTTGTGAAGAAAAAAAATTATTCAAATTTATCACACAACACACAATTTGTCACACAAGTGGCCATAATAGATGTAGATAATTTGTAAATGCCCTTAGGTTGGGCTTTATAATCATTCCCTCTTCTTTTTACATTGTAATCATATTTTGATTTCGCTGTATGAGAATCTCATATTCATGGTATTTCACAAACGACTCACTAGATTTTTGTCTCCTCATGCACGTTAAAACAGCCTTATCTCAAGTGTGGGGTGAAGTATTAAAGGATAAAATTTCGCCAGTTCGGCCATTTCAATCATCGAGCTATATAGCATGTGATTCACACGTTCAAATTTTTCATAATAAATAAAAATGCATTTGTGCATATTTTTATAACTAAGCAAATTAGGTTATTTTTCTTGTCGCTTTGGTGACCGTTAAAACAGAATTGTACTTAAAAAACTCTTGTTGGTGAGTACTACAGAATTTAGCTTGATTTTGACCACTTTAGACAGTAAGTGAAATCTTCTCCGCTAAAATTTGAAAGCTAGTATCTCACTTTCTCCCTTTCCCTAAATATTCACTATACATTGTCTCACCATAATCCTTATTATTTCTTTAACCCTTTTGATTTCCTTTCTTGCCCTCAAAATTTTGTTTTTCGCCACATTGTAACAAAAATAAATAAAAATAAAAAATAAGAACTGAAACAAGTAAACATTTACAAAGCATTTTAAAAGTTTAAAATTTTTTAAATGAAGAACGCTTGGAGCGCTACAGCTATTGTGCAGAAGTTTCACTTGAACGCATTAGACGCGTTGCTGACGGCGGAAATGTTAAAGAATCTGACTTTAACAACTCCGGCAACTGTGAAAATCATTAGCATAACATCAGCTAATGTGACAATGAAAGGGTTATAAAAGAACACCATAGCCTTCTACTTATCTTCTGTCCCCAATCCAGAACAGTCAAGTGGTTAACAGAATGTTTAGCGAAAATCATACATATTACATAACTTTGATTCTTGTTTATTTAAAACTCCAAAATTTAAAATATATTTAGGTGTACTAGTTACAAAATCTGTATACAAGGATATAATTTATTATTTATTAATTCAAACCTTTTTTTATTTTATGATCATAGAAAATAAATTCAGTATTATAAATTTTCTATATAATTTTACTTGATAGATATTTAGCAGGTTTGGATTAAAAAAATTTTTTTATCCCTGCAGATACTTTCTGAAGCAAAAGAACTAGTTTAGAGACAAAGTTCTAAAAAAAAAACGATGCCCTTTTTTATATATAAATTGATGATGTTCTGTTTATATATAGATATTCATGCAAAAAAATATATAAATGCACTTTATTCCTCTGTAGTCAAATTTAATGGATTTTAAAAATGATGTATAACATTGAAAAAGCACGAAAGAAGTGCGATTTCAATTTGTCTTCTGTCAGGCATAAACTGGACATTTTTCCTCACGCTTTATAAATCTCGTCATTTAGTGTTTGATAAATGTTAGAAAAGCGACGATAGAAAAAAATTATAGAGGAAATTCGGCGTTTTAAGTTTTGCTACCTGGTTTCGTCGCGTATGGATTCCAGGTTCCTTACAGTATGCCAAAACCGTATTCCAGCGCCATTTTTGAATTATCTCTGGGAAGTAAAAGTATAAAGTAAAAATGTGTTTCTAATCCAAGTGGTATGTTTCGCTAAATTACCCTAACAGTTGCATTAATAAGTTCACTGAAAGAATTGTAGGTAAAATAAATTAATACAAGTGTTATTTTTATCCAAAATAATCCTAACAGTTGCATTAATAAGTTATCTGAAAGAAATGTACTTATAATAGGCATTGCATGTTAAAAGAAAACAGATGTATTTGCAGTAAGCTAAACTAGAAAAGAGCATGGCATCATCAATTATTTATTTAAAAAATCACAAATTTTTTTAATAAATTAAATTTTTAACAGAAGAGGAAGCATTTGAAATATAGTAAACTCAAAGCAAAAAGCAAAGATTACATCATTATTACATTCTGTAAATTTAATTCTTTTAAAAGAAATATATCTTGCTCAAACAAAAAGCAGACAAGGCCTACTTAGGATAAAATGGAAATAACTCTGTAACACAAATGATTTGTTTATCTAAATCATCCTACAATTTGCATTAACGTTTTCTAAAAGAACTGCTGTAAAAATAGGTAGACTTGTTAAAAAGGAAATAGTTGCAGTGAGCTGCACTGAAAAAAAGAGTGTAGTATCACAAGCCATTAACTTTTCTTGTAAAATCCCACAATATTTTAACTAAAATAAAATTTTATGGCAAAATTGGAAGCATCAAAAATGCAGTAAACTTCTGCTAAAAGCAAAGATTTCATCATTAATACATTTCAAAAATTTAATTCTTATAAAAAAATGTATTATATATTGTTCAAGCAAAAAGCAGTTTCAGGCAATTATAAAGCTTATTTTATGATAAAGTGAAAATACATCTCTAATCCAAGTGACACGTTTATCTTAATCATCCTAATAGCTGCATTAATAAGTTCTCTGAAAGAATTGTAGATAAAATAGAGCAGTAAACTACACTGAGAAAAGAACTCGGCATCGTAAATGTTTAATTTTTTTATAAAATCGCCAAGGCTTCAAATAAAATAAAATTTTATAACACAAATGGATGCATCTAAATTACAATAAACTCCTGCCAAAAGCAAGGATTACGTCATTAAGATATTCCGTAAATTTAATTTTATAAAAAAAAATGTTATAGTTCATTAAATGTTATAGTTTTATAATTCAAACAAAAAAACTTATAAATCAAATAATCCAAAATATTATAATTTAAATGGGAGAATGTAAGAAAAGCTAATTGAAAAGTTGACTATTTTTGTTTAGTGAATCTAATATACTCATCATAATAGTTATTTTTTTTCAAGTTATTGATTTTTATTTAGTAAAGTGATTGGTGCATCTGTTAAAAAGTTTCACGATAAGGAAAGCAGAATTTTTCAATTACTTGGTAAGATGTCCTCCTTATTCTTCATTTGATGTAACCTTCTTTTCAAAAATTAATTAATTCCTGTATCATTGAACTTCTTGAAATTTTTTATCTGAAACATCTAGAGAGAATGAAAAACAAAATCAAATTCTTCACAAATATCCAGTAATTCCTGTGTCTTAAAACTTCTTGAAAAGTGCCTAAAGACACTTTAAATTCCAGTTAATAATACAAAAGTATCCAATCCTACATTCATCATATTTAAAATAATTCTATGATATTTCTGCCCTCCATTCTTAAAAATATTTCACCTATAATTGTCTTTGAAATTAGTATCATTTGATTTTGTTTTCAATTGCTTGAAATTATACGTAAGTTCTGATAACTTTCTGGAATGCATCATTTTGAAATGATTTGATACACCATATATGGGAAAAATCGCATTCTGCAATTACGAAATGAAGAAAACTCTAGCTTTGGAAAATTTAAAATGAAGAGGTCAGTATATTCCGGATATGCAAAATCGTACAGTGCAAATTATTATTCTAATATTAGTGTTATCTTATTGAGTGCAATACATGATTGGCATGCGTTCCTATGTAAGAATATAGGATATGCTACTTGAATAACAAAACATTATTTTATCTAAAAAAATATAATCTCATTCACATTAAAATTATTAAAACACGTGTCTTTTAATTATAAGCAAATATGATAAAATTGCATCATTATGTTACACTTAATAGAAATCAAACTACTGAAAATATTAGATATGTACTAAAAACAGAAGTTTTTAGTGAAAACTTACTTAATTACTTCGGTTTAATCTAGTATTGTTACTTTTTCAAGAATTAAAGGTTTTTTATTTTTAAAACGAAGAAAGAATATTTTATCTGTAATTTTAGTATTCTTATTAAATAAAAATAAAAATATTCTTTTCATAATGTTTACTTCAATAACGCCATCAGCAAATTTGCAATAAACTTACCAATTTACATATAAATCTGAATATAGGTAAAGTAATCTGCTAAGCAATAATTTGACAGTTCTATTCAGTTTAACATAAAGTTGTTTTCAAAAAATCTTTTAATATCTTCATTCTGTGCTAAGTCCATAAATATTTAAAGTTCAGTAAAATAAACTTTTACCATACGGTAATTATAATCATGTTATTGGTTTTATTTCTGAGAATAAACAATTGTTATTATAAAATTTCCCAAATGAAAATTCAGTTTATAATATAAATATCTTACAGAAAAATAATATAGCTGAAATTTCTTTTAATAAACAACCCAAATTTTCTTATTTAATCAATGGCCTTAAATTAATGTTTAATTTAAATTCATTCAAATCATGTTTGGAAACTAAGCGAAACATACCGATTTTATAAAATGAAGATAAATGCTTGATGTGGTTTTTTTCACAAATGAAGCAATAATGAATTAGAAGATAGTTTAAATTACAATTCCTTTTGTGGTATTAAAACCACTTTACATATAAAAAACTGCCTTTATTTATTATGGTAAACAGAAATAATTACAACTGAAAAAAAAATACCGTGTTACTAAAAAGAGTAAATATATTCAGCAATTAAACTTGTCAATTAAAGGAGATCTTAACAATAAATAATCCTAAAATAAACTTAAATTAACAAAAAGAAAAAAAATTATCTGTGTTTTCTAAAAATTGAAAAATGAATGTTCTGTGGTAATATCAATGAAATATTAAGGTTTTTTTGATTGCATCTAATGATATGATTAAATGTTTGAATTAATAAAGCTAAAATTGTTAAAAATAATTGATACCAATATAAATATAATTGATACCAATTATATATCCATGAAAAATATCCTATTTTAGCTTTTGCTGAAAATGGCTATTGAAAATTTAAATTAAATAACGCCGGTTGGCGTCATTTCCTGTAAATCTGCTAGCCGAATGAATTGACTATTTTAAAAAGAAAAAAAATTCAATTATCTATAAAACACTATAATGAAAATAAAAAATATGATATAAATATTGTTAATACAGATAAAATATATTTTGCTTATCAGATAAAAAGTATAAGTCAAGTTTTAAAAAAACGCTGAATTCACTCAATTATCTATTTTATAAGAACATATTTTTGAAATTATGTAATCAAGCGTTATGGGAAAGTCCCACAAATTATAATCCAATTTTATAAAGAAAAGATATACTCATCACATGACTGGTTGTATTTAAGAGAAGTTGGATTTGAAAATTGTGAAACTAACGATAGCTTTTAAACAGATTTCTGGGAAGATAATACATGATGCCACGCCAGATGTCATACTCTCAGATTTATCAACGGAATAAACGTAACACTAAAAAATATATTTTGACAACTGTTTTTACTTTAAAGCGGTTAAGAAATGAAATAATGTGGAATATATTTCAAAATTTTCAAATATTTCAAAACTTTAGTAGAGTTCAACAAATGTCCAGTGTTGCTATAATTGAAGTTCCTATAATCAGGAAGCCCCAGAACTTATTCTGCAATTCGAGACGAACCAAAGCTTCCATAAAATGTAGCCCAAGTTATGGATATGTTCTGACAACTGGGGAAAAAATTAACTTAATTTTCATCATCAGTTAACAATGCGCAAATTTATAACGCGATTTTTGTTAGATTTTTAGTTATTTATTGTTAAGCAAATGAAGGAATCATTATATATTTGTTGTTACATTTTAGACAAACCAAAAGGGGGAAAAGCAATTTCATATGGTGCAATCTGCAACAAAGACCACAACAAATATCAAAGTTGGCCGTTCTGTCCCGATGAATAAATAAAAACAAATCTTCCAATAATTTTAACTGAGCATTCCATTCTGAAAATTGTATTTTTTACTGAACATTGGTGTACCCTACAACAAGAGAATAGCTGAAGCCCAAAATCATCTTTCAAATCAGAGGTCATTTAACATCTAACTTAATACAAAGAGTTTTTTTTAATAAATTCAGACCCGAAACTCGCAAGGTGTAAAATCAGGCTATCCTGGTTGCAAGATTTTGTAAAAATAATGATTGGTCAGAAGATCTTGTGCGAAGCCGTTTTTTTTACAAAGTTTGAAGGAAGGAAACATTGTAAAGTAATTCAGAGTTTTGCCCAAAACAGGAATGAAGGAATTCGGAGTGTAATATATTCTAAACTTCGACACTGTTTATTATTTTGATTTTTTTTAAAACTTAACAATGCAATTTTGTTTCAGTAATCAAAAGTATTTTATTTTAAAAGTATGCAATTTTGTTTCAGTAATTTTTTTTTTTTTTTTTTTTTTTTGCTGCAACAGGATCTAAAAATATTTTGAGACTTTTAGTATACGAAATATAAAATCGTAAAACTGTTTTATTACATAATCTTAACTTGATGATTACTCAATTACAGAGTACTTTTCATGATATATAAATAGATTATTTTTATCAATGAAAACATTTCTGCGATAAATCAATGAATGTGAAAAGCTCAGTTTTAGTTTCAAATCTTCAAGTCATGGTTTATAGTTTTTTTTAAAGAAGACTTAGTCTTTTTTGAAATATTCAAAAGCCTTTATACAAGAGCTTCTAAAAAACTTTTTTCCCATTCTCAATCGCTTTTCAATTAAAACAAAATTAACTTCTATATTAGAATCAAAGTCTAAAAATAATATCGCATTCAGATCATCAATTAAATATAAAATTAAATTTTTGAAAAATTAAATTTTAATTATATTTCAATAAAATGATTTTTACCGACTTTTTCTTAAAAATGTTAAAACGTATGAATAATAGGGATAAAATTAATTTTCTATTCATTTCCACTGACTATCCAGATCAATTGTTAAAGAAGTTTTACTTTATTTCCAGCATGGTTAATATCTTCAAGAAAGAGACAATAAAAATTATTTTTAATACAAATGTTTCATTAAAATATGTTAAATTTTTCAAAAATTTTTTTTAATACTTAATTGATGATCTGAATGCGATATTATTTTATAACTTCTATTCATACATAATATTGAATTTTTAAATTATGCTTCAAATTTTGCACCGTGACCTAAAATGGCTACCCCGCCACTGCATAGCATTTGCAAGTGTCCCCAACCCAAAGATGATCGTCAATGCTAGATCGATGACTTTAAACTGAGTCATAGAGGGAGCAAAATCTGCATTTAGTATGCTCCAAGGCAGGAAAGCCGTGTATGTAGGGGGAGGTTGGTGATAAATGTTGTCATTGTACCCTCTGCATGAGGTACGATATAGTTGCGGGTTTTTTTTTATCCACCTACTAGCCCCCGGCTTTCCCAGCAATCGTTTTCTTTGTGTAGTCACGGTGTTTTTTTAAACTCCGGCTTCAGATACGAGTTGAAAAATATGGTTTTACAAAAGTTTAAAAAATTGCTTTTCACTTCTTTTTGACAGCCGTGGCTTTGTGTGAAAAGGAATTTCATCTCGCACATCCTTTACCCAATAAATGCCCGAAGCAGCGTTTGATTGTCTCTATCAATACTAATTCTCAGCCTTATTAAATGAATACAGGGGTTTTTGTATTTATAAGGCTTTTGAAACGATATGAATTGAGTTTATTGAAGTATACTGTATTTACTATTTACATTAAAATGCAGCAAATTATGTTGTATTTACATAGAATGTGTACATTTAAGTTTATGGAATTACAAAAATATCATGCATTTCAGGTTTCTAAAATTCAGATGAGTTGTAAAGTCGAGAGTTGTTTTGAAACCTCTAGTAATTATTCTATTAAGCCCTAAAGCTGTAAACGTACAGATGAACATAAAATTATGAAGCGTATAAAAATATACTTTTGCGTACAAAATACATTTAAGCATACAAGAAATTAAATACCAAATACTACCTCCAGAGATTTGTTAAAGGTTCTGTATTCTCAGGAAATATAATTAGAATTGCTCAATGCAATTCAAAGCGGTCATGAAAAAAATGGAAGACTGGGAATCGTATCATATAAGTTAAATTTATAGTTTTTTTTTGTTTTAAAGTTTTTTAATAAGAGGATCATACTCTTTAAATAAATGTAATAGTTTAACATTCAAGAAAGTTGACATTTCAGGCGAACAAGCTGGTGGCCCTGAATTGTCCAAATTAAAGTTAAAAATAATTTTAAAGAATTCATGCTTGTTATTTAATTCAGCAATTATATATTCGACAACCCTTGGATGCTAAAGTTTCTTTGGAGATGATAGTTTTCATGATGATCATATCTTATGACTATCTTGTTATAAAATTTGACCATTGGACATTTATTAATCATGACGAAATAATATAAGAATTTTCTTGCATTAATCATTAAACTTAGAATATATACTATCTAACATTTTTTCAAAAACATAAATTTGTTTTAATTTATATCTTTTTAAACATAGCATTATTTATTAAAAATTCACTGTTTAAAAAAAGTTTTTAAGAAGTCGATATTCTTGATTATTGAGATTAAATCATATATATACTTATTTTTCTACTTTTAATACATGCATATATTCTCAAAGCATAAGCTATCTTAATGATAACAGAAATTTGAAAAAAATAATGGTTGAACTCTCTCTTTCATTTTATACGGAAAATTATTGTTCCAAAACTTCTGACTTCGGCAGAATTCTCACTTCAAGTCAGCGAAAAAAGCATATTATTCTTTTTAATAATTCTGACATCATTTTGTATCTTAGTGCTTTAAAATAGGAGTGTTTTTAAATAACGATTAGCTGCTTAGTTAGTGAAGTAACAATCCCTTTCTGTTCTTCCGTGTTAAAACTTCTAAAGAAAATTTTAACATCAAAACAAAAAGTTTTTTTTTTTTTCAAAAATCGTAAATGTTTAAAGGAATCAATGGATGCGATTTCATTTACCATTCGCAGAATTAATCAAAGAGTAAGCAGGAAATGCAACTATAAACCTTTTTGAAATTCCCACTTGTCAGGAATTTTGTCACCTGGATTGTCGAAAGAGTATGGTCAGAAGAACTGGAAAACTCCTAGTCAATAATAAGAAAAGCCTTCATTTTTCCTCTCCTACTTTTTTATATTTACATTCTCTTTTATTTTTCTTATTTCCTATTATATATTTTTTGTAATTTTTATTGCCAACTATTAGGTCTTTTTTGTTTAGCATTCCAAAGGATCTTATGGTAAATTAGCTGATTTCTTGCCCTCAGTTTTGCTATTAGGTGGATTGAGTTTTTTGATGTTTTCTTTCCAGATGACGTTTTTTTTTCTTCTGTCCATTTTTCTCGCATTGGATTTCGATCTTGTATGCCAATATAACAATTTTCCAGGAGACATAGAGGCACAAATATTGTATTTATTTTTTAGATTTAATATCGTGTAGAATTAAAATATCAGATAAGCAATGAAAGTTTGATTATAATTCTTGCTGTTTCATGAAACAATAGCGGGAAGCAGCATGAAATAACATAGCATTTTTTCGTCTATATTTATTATACAAGCATACTGAGGCATGCATTATCAGTAATGAATTAAAAGAATTCTGATTAATACTAATTTTCATACATTATGTATATGATATTTCAAAAAATTTCTTTTTTAAAATGATTGTGTTTGTTAACTTATTATCCAACATTCCTCTTTTTCTTTTGTCCGATGCAATATTTCCCAAGTAAGAATACAAGTTTTTATATGAAGTGAAGGTGATTCCAAAAATGATTACTTTTTGTTAAATTTTCTAATCTGTTTTATATATTCTAGAAGTGAATTTCCGATAAGGCAAATTTCTGATTTTCGTTGAGTTGTAATAGGGGGGGGGACAAGTAAATTAAAACTGTTATTAATATAGTTGTCATATAAATTCAATGAAGTTAAAAAATTATCTTTTTTATTTACATCGAATTTTTGTAGTCATTATTAAATAGATTAAAGTAAAATTAATAACATATTTATGATATAAATTATCAGTAATTATTCGTTTAACTAGTTATATTATATTTGCTATATTTTATATAACATAACCAGATTTGTATAATATGAAGCGTTATATAAATGTAAACTTTGTATATTATAAAGTTTTGTAAAATGATAATTTGTAATTTTATATTTATTTAGAATCTATTCTAGTAATGAAATGTTTTTATTTTATAAAAAAATCCTTTATTAATAATCATTGTTAACGTTTCAAAATTTTTATCGATTCAATCGCTTTTTTTCTATAATATAGATATTAAAAAATAAACAAAAAAGCATATAACTTCTCAAAATAATTAAAATAAAATAAATTTTTAATATGTTGATTTATTTAAGCATATATTAAAAAGTGAAACTAAACTGACAAGTTTTTTGCATGTATTAAAAAGTGAAACTAAACTGACAAGTTTTTTATGCTCTATATTCAAAATATTATTCTTTTTAAAGTGACATTTAAAAAGAAAACTGCTTTTGTCACAAAATGTCTAAATCCGCCACTGTTGCGTACGATCCAACTTTGAAACATTTGTGCGAGCTGTAAGATATTTTCACTGTATTTCCAGTAGCTTATAAATTTACAATTTTTTAAATATTATTTTCTTGAATTATCTTTTTTCCTCATTAGTCGTTTTCTTATTCTCCGTGTCCCAAGCCTTTTTCCTTTAAATAATTCCTTTCTATATGCATTTTATATTAACAATAAAAAATTTTAGTGTTTTTGTATTTTTTAAATCATTAGTATTTTTGTTTATTTGTTTTGCGTTCCTATTTTTCAGTTTCAGTTGTATTCATTTGTTTTTTCCATTGCATATCTTCTAATTTGATTAGATTTAAATCTGAATCATTCTAAATGTAGTAGAAATATTTCTGAAAAATATGCAGTGGAATTTACACTTAAATTAGTATAACACATTTTTATACAAGCATGAATAAATCCAGTTATCATAAAAATATGTAACATTTATTAATGATAAATATTTTAACCCGCCACTCTATTTTTGTGAATAAATTTTAGTGTTTTTCTCTTAAAGAAAAAGAAAACTGTACATTTGACATTTTTTATAGCTGAATATTTTGTAAACGGAAACAAATATACCAATTACAAGTGAAAATAAATTCTTTTTGAACAATAACTGGAAGAAGAAGAAAAATTGAACACAATATAAAAAGCATTTAAAAATTTTACTTGTGTATGTAATGATTATTTGCGACAAATTTTGGTCACACAGGTGATATCCAAATAATTCGTTGCACATTAACCACTGTGAAGAATGCTTGTAACCATTGAAAGTGCATTTAGTAATAATATTTAAACTAAATTATTTGAAATGGCATTTTCTGTCTAATGAATAAAACATAATTACATTTTATGTTTCACTTAAAGATCTATGGTTGAAAAAAAATTACCATTTTTAAATTTCAAATAATGTCCCGTCCCTATTAGTTAGTATAATACTCTAGGTACATTTAAATAAATAATAAATAATAAAATTGAGATCAAACTGAATCTGTCCTCCACATTAATTTAAACTAAATAAGACACCCTTAAAGAATCAGATTTCGCTGCTTGGACGATCTTCCGTGAGGAAGCTATTGAAATGGTCTAAACGGATCCGAAGCAGTGATTTTCAAAGATGCATGAATTACATAGTTTTTACTTTTAAATAGCTAAGAGGTCAAGGAGGCTTTAAATAATTTAGATCGCTTGATTTTTTTTCAACATTACGTTTATTGAATTTAACACCTAATGAAAGCATCGCTCTGAGGTTATTCGCCAGTCTCTAATGGTTTGAAAATTGGCAATTCAGCCATGATAGTAACGGCAAAATAAATGTTGTCTTACATATTTTTGTTTGGGTGCAAAGCAGCAAACTAACCGAAGACAGACGTATAATATGCTTCATATGTATAAAAATGAAATGGATTATCGCTTGAATATTGCTTTCAGGCCAAAAGAAAGCATAAAGAGAAATAATTGTTTATACAAATAAAACTTTGAGTCCTATTTTGAGTTCAATTTGTTTCATCCTACCGTTCTTAGAAGAAAGTTAATAATCGGTTCAACTATTTCGATAACTTTGTACATGGTTTTATATCACTTAAGTGTACCTGAATTCATTTTAAGTAATGTCTAAGAACAGATAACGAAAATTAAATATTTTTAACTTGCCACCTTTTGCGATTGACCTGTTCACATGAATATTGGCTTTCTTGTCTGTTAAACAATGAGCATAATTTTGAAAATGACCTTTCACTTATCTTGAAGGTCATTCTCAAAATTAAGTTCAAGATTTTAATGGTTAAGAACACATGAACTAAGATAGAACAAAAATTATAGATTTGTAAGGGGAAAAATCAGATTTTGCTATACACATATATAAATTACGTATTTTCTTGATTTTTGTAGCAAGAATCACTATAAAAATGAGACGGAATATCGTGTTCTAAAATGAGTTTATTGGCAGCAATACACAAATTCACACGCATAAAACATACATTAACACATGAAGTAAATTATTTACAAAAGAGCAGAATCTTAGATTCCATGTATATATATATCTATGGTGTTGATATTATGGTGATGATGTATTTAAGATATTCACACAGTAATGCAACAACGACAAAAATTGCGAGTCACATAGAAAGTTGCATCGCGGCTCAACTTAACATTTTATTCTTATTAAACTCTTCGATACACATATTCACAGTTACGTACAACAACGTCTCTTCTCAAAAAGATCAGAGGAATTTAAAATGCTACTTACATACAAAATATACATTTTACTATTAAAAAAAGAAAGAAAATTATCCATGAAATATCTAAGGATTTTTTTATTGAACAATTATACACTTTTTTGTGGTTTTCAGACTAAAAAATATTATTTAAATTTAATGGTAAATTGATTTTTAACAACTGAAGAGAAAACAAACGTGTAATGAAATCGAATAAAATCGCTTTTGATAAGTAAACATTAATTATAAAAATTTTAAAACTCATTTTCAAAAAATATTTTCCAACACTTTTATTAATAAAGAAAATTTTAGATGAGGAAATTAAATTTTAATAACACTATTTAATTAATTTTTTTCAGAAATTTTTAAAGTAGTTTTAATTTATCATAAATACAAAATATTAAATTGACCCAATATATTAGAGTAATTTATTAGGATTATGTTAAGAACATTCATGAGTAAATAATAAATAATTCAGTTTATTAACTAGAAATAAAAAAATGCTAAAATATTTTAATCCATTAATGTTAAAAACATTCACGAGTAAACAATAAATAATTCAATTTGTTAACTATAGCACATAAGCAAATGTTTAAAAAAGTATTTTTAATTCATTAATATTGCTAAAAATGTCCATGTGAAAACAATAAATTCAATTGATTACCTGGAAAGAAATCGGAAATATTTCAAAAGCATATTTAATTCATTATATAAAAGAAAATAATCTTAAGTTGACGCATGAAATAATTCAAAAGAATTGTGCTAATAAAATTTGTTTTTAAATAATAAATAAACTGATTTATTATTTGAAACAAACAAATTAAAAAATAATTTAATCCATTCTAATTGATTCTAAACGATGTAAGGGAATACTTTATAAATCTCATATTAAGTAAATATTCAAGAAAAACCAAATTACGTAAATAATTTACATCTATTAATAATAAAACGCACATTTTTTTCATAAATATTTAACTAAAATTTCAAAGTATTTTCGAAACATCAATTGATTTTAATTACAAATAAACATTACAATACCCATATTGTCTGTCGATACTAAGCTTAAGTTGAAGCTTAGTTTATCAAGCAAAGTACTCATGGATATCAAAACGAAACAATTTTACTATACATGTAATATTTGAAAACTTAAATATCAATAGAATATCCAGAAATTATAGCATAATTTCTAATATTATTCCAATAAACAAAATGTACGACTGTTTTCGAAAAATTCTAACTACAACGAGTGCACATTTAAAAAAAACGATGCTTCTTCAAATCTCGCTGAAGAGTTCACAAAGTTCATTCTTCGTATCATACAAACAAGTCACAGCTGATCTTTCAACATCGACAACAGCAAATCAAAACAGCCACCTTTTACACGACAATGAACAAGCATTAATCAATAAAATTACCACAATTTCTTTTAAATATATGGCTTTGATGTAAAGCCTTGATGAAATGGAAAAAAAATGATTGCTTAAAATGGCAAAATGGATTACCTATTTTAGAAATTAAACCTGAAGTCTTCTCATTATCTTAGTTTTTGTTCTATATTAAAATATATTAAAGTTGTCAGTTTTGCCACATCTTAGATTTTATGAAAATTTGAAAGCATTTATACGCCACTAAAAATGTTTATCAATATACAATATATTGCCAGAATTAACTCAAGGGCTTTCTTAAACTCAAAGGCTTTTAACTTTGCACATTGCTTTGCTGGAAATAAAATAGCTACATAAATATGATTACATAACTACGTTGGAAATGCCAATTGACCAAGTAATGACTATTCATTAAGTCAATTATTCAATTAATAAATAAATAAAAGGAGAAAATATGTGACTTTTTCGGTATTGTTTTAAAAAATGTGACTCATATTCCTGTAAATCAAACCATTATATAATAACCAATTGCATGACTATGATGGCACAGTTATCTTGAAAGAAAATGCATTGCTGAAATCTAAATTATTATTATATAGTTCTTACAGCACAATTGTTTTGCTAGTCATCGTTGATCAGTTCCATCATGCAGAAAGCTGAGAAATCTCATGAAATTCCATCAAAAACAGATTTTGAACTCATTCTCTTCTTGAGATAAGGGGATATGTCAAGCAACATCACAGGGTTAAAGGTGAAATGTTTAAAATGTGAACACTGCTTTATGTCTTTTAAGCATTCCGTAATCATTCATAGTTCGTAACAAGTAGATTTAACAGAAAAATGTAGTACTGTCTTTTCATACATTTGAAAAATTTTTCTTCAACAGATATACATAAAAACATTTTCTTCTTCTTTTTATATTACACATTGTCTTTCGGAAATGACGTTACCGACACGGTTTCCATTGATTGGAGACCTTAAGCTGACATCTGGCAATCTGAAAAAGAAATGAACTAATCAAAACACTCAAACAGCTGAGTAAATAAATACTTAAAAATGAACAAAACGATCAGCGTAATCAAATCTATAAAATATGGTTTTATTTC
>JAPMOQ010008544.1:0-58137 GCA_026543055.1 Argiope trifasciata | reverse complement strand
AAAATTTCTTAATGTTTCTTAAATCTTCTCATTACACGCATGATTATATCAATTAATGCTTTTAATTACCAAATAAACATTATCATGATAATTATAATTAATTAATAAATACATTTATTAGAATTAAGAAACGTTTATACGTAGTTAATCACATGCAAGGCTTCTTAAGAAAAAAGGATTCATAATTTGCATGACAGGTTATTTGAATAGAATTATGATTCTGTTATGGCTGCCACTGGCAAACAAGAAAAATATAAAATATATGATACAACGCAGGTTGTTTTAGGATAAATTGTTGAATATATTTTTATAAATTGTACCAGATGATTCAATAGAAGAAATCAAAGACAAAACCTACCTTTTACAAAAACGAACATTTTGCAATAAAAAAAAAGCCAAAAAAAGGACAATAAACTTTATCTGGATACTTTTCATGCAATTTACACCAATTTATAAATAAAACTGCGACATAATTACGCCGAATTTTTAAGTTTTAATATTATGCTTTCTTGATAATGTTTTTGGATTTTACAATCACATGCAAGTTGACTTCTTAAGGGGAAATTATTCATAATTTGCATGACAGATTATTTACACAGAATTATGAATCTGTTATAGTTGCTACTGGTAAACAGGATACTCTAAACAATGTAAAATATATGATACAACACAGGTTGTTTTAGGATAGATAGTTAAATATTTTGTGATAAATTGTATCAAATGATTCAATAGGGGAAACGAAAGATGAAACATGCAATTTATAGCTAATAGTTTTCCACAATTACAAATAAAATACCTAAAAGCCATTGTAAACATTACACCAGAGATAATTTTCATACAATTTCATCTATCATAGGAAAATGTATCAATGCTATACAATATTACAATTTTTAAATATTTTTTGAATAAATTGAACCAAATTATTCTTATAGAGAAATCCAAATGATTCGACAGGAGAAAGGAAATATGAACCATTTCTGTTTCAAAACAATCATTATCTGCAATTATAAAAAAAAAAAAAAACTAAAAAGAAATTTAAACATTACATAAGAAAAACTCTTCATACAATTTACTTTCAGTTATAAAACTTTATCAATATGAATAAAATACTCGTATTGATAAAATCGTTTGTATATTAATAAAATATATAAACGAATAAGCGATAGAATTGTGCTGAATTTTTTAATTTAATTGTTATGCTTTCTCGAGTATGTATTTTGACTTTAATTTGATTATACGATATTTATTTCAGTTTTTAAAAAATATCGTATATTACTTTTTTCAGTTATTTATTTTTGTTAAGCTTGTTCATTTATATATACTTTCTTATCTTTTAGATATGTGTAGTTAAAACCAATTCATTTTCATATAGATTTTGATTTTCATTAAATTCATAGTTTCATTAAAGTAAATAATAATAATTCTTTTAATGATATCTACTTCAATATTTTTTATAATTTTTATTTTTAAAGCAATTAATACATGGATTGAAAATAAATATACGTAATTCATAGTTGTTTTCTGCATTTTTCTATGAAAAAAGTACATGGAATAATTATACACAATTTTTCTACTGTCACATAAGTTTATTTTAATAAAAATAAAAAATCCAAAAGATTTAGAGAAAACTTATTGTTCCTCCATTAAACGCATAGATACAAAGTCGCATCTATCTTTAACTCTTTTAGAATGTTGCATTAAAAGTTTCTTATATTACAATGTGAAAATGTTTTTCAAAGTTATCTTTGATAAGTACATTGAAATTCATTTCCAATATTTTAGTTCATTACTAAAATGATACTTTGAAACAGCTGCGGCAAACTTTTAGAGCTTTATACATCAATTAAAGTTTCTTGTATTATTTTAATGCCCTTTACATCTAAATAGTAAAATGTTGCAAATTTTTTGGAGCCCGTAAATATAGTTTTCTATTTGTTTGTGAATTATATAGCATGAATGAAAAATAATTGGGAAAAAATCATTATTTAAAATTATTAACGTCCGAAGATTTTTAGAAAATTATGTAAGTTTATTTTCTCTAAATTAACCATAAGTTTAAAAATTAGGAACTAATTCAATGGTAAATATTTCCTTCTCTATCGATATAGTATCGAAACAAAAATACGCAGTGAGTCAAAATTTTGAAGAAAAAAATACATTGTAATTGAAATGTCTTATATTCCTCCAATTGTTTTACTTTTTAAAAGTTTAAAATGGTATTTTATCTTAATTCCACTTCAGTACGGTTATTGCTATCTGAGTACTCCCACATCTTAACGAATCCAGTCAGTGGCAAACTTGCTCCCAAGAAATTGCTTTTGAATTCCTTCTCCAATTCTTGTAAGCTCCCGAATCTGCATATCGTGTTTAATAAACGGTTAAAAATTCAAAAGAGCTTCCATTATCCAACCGGGGCGTTAAAGCCCTTAATATTATGATCATTGTTTTTGAAAAGTTCTCAGCACTTAAAACTGTTCTGGAACTTTTCCGGAACGCGTCATAATCGTCACGAGCGGGCGTCTCATTACTTTGGGGGGACCTTTGGAACGAAAGACGGTCCCCTCCTTTTCGCAATCCAGCATGAAAAGATTTCTCCTTATTCATTCCTTTTAAACTGCCATTGTGCCAGACCAGAAATAATAGATGGATAGAAAGAGAGAGAATCCAGAGAGAGAAAGAGAGTGAGAGAGAGGAGAAGGGAGTGAGAGGAAGTGCAACTCCCAGGAAATCATCATCGCAACTTTGTTATTATTAAAAGGGGCAAAAGTTTTGGATTGGAGGGACGGGAAAGGGTAAACTGTTTCCAGAACGGATGATGTCTCATTCTAAGAGAAATCCACTCCCCCCCCCCTCCTTCTGGACCATCGACATCCTATGCCGACCCACCACACACATTGTCCTCCCCCCACTATCCACCTTCAGCTTCCAATTCTGATTGGTTCGTAAAAAAGGTTTTTGTTGAATACATACTTGGGAGTGGAAACATCTGGTTGGGGCCATTAATGCCTGGCGGTCCATTCAGATCATGAGCAATTAGTAGATCCTTCAGCAGAAATTCATCAAAGAAGACAAAATCCATTAACTTAGCTGAGGCAGAGCAGCCCCGAAGATTACTTTGGGAGGGATTTCGTGGGGTAGTTGTGTGGGGGGCAGGCAGGGATAGTTACTCGGCGCACGGTATTTAATATTTCCGCTCGGCCGCCATTAGAAGGGGAGCGACGGTAATTCATTCAATAGAATATTGAGTTATCAACAATGGGGAAAGCAGGGCACAAGAAAATTAGAGCTCGTCACCGCAGCCTCTGCCAGACATATTTCACGGCGTCTTAATTAAAAGAGATCGAAAATTTCTCTCCGCCGTATTCGCGATGTTTCCTACTCTCTGCTGCTGCTGCTCAAACTTTTCTTCTCCCCATGCCAGAAAATGACGTCTCGCAGAAAAGATTGTTATGGCCCCCTTATCATCGGTATATGGATGGGTCTCTCTTTTCCCATTGTCTTTGACTTCCACTGCCTGCACCAGAGTCCGAGAGATGAATGGGACACTGCCTTACACCGGTGTTCCAGTGCGGGGCCCGGCCCTCCAACATTTATCTTTTCTGTGGCTGCAGAGAGGGGGATGGAATCATACTTCATCGCAACCGTATCGATCCGAAACGATTTTAAATTTGAACAATTTATACCGTGGGAGAAACGAGAGAGAGTCCCACTTGCAAAGCGGCTTTCGATGTCTTGTTGAGTCAGAGCTATATTTGCAATCAAGTGGAAATTCAGAAGTTTAAAATGTCCAAAACAAATATTTTTTTATATAATAATATCCGGAAACTCCGGAACAAATATTTCTGAAGGAAGAATCATGCTTCTTTCACATCAATCAATCGATCCAATAAAACTTTAAATTTGAACAATTTGCACCGGGCAGAAACGAGAATCAGTCCCACTTGCAAAACGATGTCTTCTTCCTGAGTCAGAGATATATTTACATTCAGGTGGAAATGCAGAAGTTTAAAATGTAACATCTTATTTTCTCAGTAGATATTAAAAGAGGAAAATCATCCTTCTTGTACATCGAACTGAAACGATTTCAAATTTGAACAATTTATTCCGTGGGAGAAACAAGAAAAACTACCACTTGCAAAGAGATTTTAGATGTCTTCTTGTTTAGTCAGATATATTTACATTTAAGTGGAAATAAAGACAGAGACGTACGTTTATTGAAATATCAAAACTCAGCATTTTGAACAGGATAATATTTTATTTTCTGTTAATATTATAGCGTTATTTTTTAAATTTTAGTAATACACAATTTTTATTTTTACATGTTTAGATGCAAATGGTGCGATTTACATCTTTATAAGTAAAAATGTATATAATACGTAAAAATGTATATAATACGTAAAAATGTATAATTCCTTAAATAATGATGGGAAGTTTGCTTTCTAAAACATAACTTCTATCAAGGCATTTTTTTATAAAAATTATCATAATTCATTAGAATTTTTCCAATGAATGTAGATTTTTTATTATATACTTTTTGCACCCACGTAAGTTGAATTTAAATCCTAAGCACCTTTAATTTTATTCAACCGTATTATTAAAAATTTCTAATTGCTTCTTAAAGACGGTTGGTTAAAATAATCTTAAGTCTGTCAAATAAAATATTTATCTTACAACTGTTACAACTTTTCAACATTTTACATGCAAATACTTCATATATTGTAAGATTTTTTAAGACATACCTGAAAAAATATTTGAACCTATAAATGAACTCTTTATATGTTTCACCTTTTTCTTTGTTTCAATTTAATTTTTTTTCTTCTTATTCTTATTTAATAAATCCAACAGTAAAAAAAAATTTATATAAAAAAAAATCTATCATTCTTTTTCTTTTAGAGAGGAGAAAGACTGCTTTCACTCCGTCTTCTGTTTCATTTTTAACATTTACTTTCTAATTAAAACTAGCAATGATGTGATGTAAAAAATGTGCATTTTAATTAAAAAATTATTTTTATGAAATCCTTGATCAAAAACATGTTTTCAAATAAATGAATGGGTACAATTACTGCTCATTAATTATTCACATGTAATACAATATTTATTTAGCAGTTTTAAATTTTCAGGTTTATTTTGATCAATTGTGAGTATGCATGCATAGTGGTCAAAAAAACTTTTCTTCAAATAAATGTGAGAATTCGTGATATTTTTGTCTCATTAATATTATCAGATTTATATTTCGATTTTAAAAACTTTATTATTAACCATTTTTTACAGTATCTAGACTATTAAATAAAAAATTATACTTAAAAAAATTAATGACGGGTATTTTTGCTCACTTATATTTTTTATATGAAAAAGAGTGGATTAAAAATATTCGCAATATATTCGAGCAACCTCAATTTATAACTAAACATATTCAAAAAATATATAAAATCAGAAAAAAAATTAAGGGGAGTTTGATTTTCTGGGAAATTATATTTGAAACACTTTTCGAAGTCTAAAAATATTTCAAGATTTTGCTATAATTAAGAAATAAACTTAATTTAATAACATTTTAAAGCAACAGCAAAAATTATAATTGGATATTTTCAATTGATAAAATAATTTAATTAGAAGCCGAACAATTTGGATGCTTAATATATAGCTTATCTATACGTCATCAAGGTATCGATACATTCGTATTTATTTATTGTGATACTGATATCATAATTACGAAATTTTCCGCAATTTATTGTAATACTGAAATCACGATTTGTTGTATCAATCTGATGCTGTCTAAAGTATTTTTTTAAATATGAAGAAATCATTTCATCCTTTTTCTAGAAGTGCAATTAATTCAATAGAAAAATTTCGGACTTATTCGGAGCATGAAAAATTTCGGACTTCGGTCAAAACTAATAACAAACATTTAACGAGTTTAACTTATTCATAATTCTTGCTTAATACTTGATATTAAAATGAATAATTATAACCTAACTTTCCGGATATCAATACATCTAATAAAATACCATAGTTCTCCATTTTATTACAAATTTTTAATTTAAAAATTTAATTATTGTTGACAATATTATGCAGCAATATTATTATAGTGAAGTCTTAAAAAATAAAAATTAGTATGATTTAATGAATTTATTTTATCAGCATTTAACTTAAAACTCAAAATCCTTTATTGAAAATTCATTTATACGTCTTTTTATTTATATATCGTTTTACGTCACTTCTTTGAAAAATATATAAATTGAGCTTTACTATATTCAACGCACTTTCAGTTTTATGATATATCCTAATACTAAAATTGCATATATTTTATGACAAATTTTCCATAGTAACATATTCTAGAATGACACAGAAAAAATGTATCATTAAAATATTCGAACGTTCAATATAACAGAACTTTTTTGCTTACAATAGAGTTGAAAATCCATTTGAATTTCAAACCACTTAGTTCTTTTAGATGATGACTAATCTGCATTTTCTCATGAAACAATATTGCTTATTATTGGGAATCAAGTTGGTATTCTGAATTGCTTTAGCATGCTGGTACAAGTTGAGTTAAAACGAATGTCCTTATTTCAGTGCTTTAATTTACTACTAAAAATTGCCATATTTGTTAAAAAGACACATTTCCCAGAAGACAAATTTTGAGTACAAGCAATTGTACATATACTGTATCCTCTCCATTTACTACAACATACATTGTCAGGAACAACTTCTTGTCAAACCTTCTGTAGAATATCCCTGTCAATGATGGGATTAGTTGTAATAGATCAATTCAAGGATGGTTACTAAGAGTGAAAAAACATACACTCCGTTGTTTTTTTATAAATCACACAAAAAGAAATCTCATGTAAAGAGATCTGAATATTCTGATGCCCAAGATAATAGTTCTTTATCTCTGTGAATGAACGATAAACTCCTTGATGTGGTTACATGCTGTTGATCTAGTGTCACCATGTTCACCGTCGTCATTGACTGCCGACTAAAAATCCGACCATATCTGGAATTGATAGATATGCTATAGAAGGTTTCGCAAAAATTTCTTTACCTGCTAGATGTATAAAGTGTCACAAAAAGAGAGTTTTTTTAGCATAGGTGAAACCTGAAAATATATTATTTTAAGAAGAATATATTATCTCACGGCGTATGCATCTTTCAAATAATATAGTTAATTTTACTCATTAAACAGTAAAGGTTTGAAATTTAAGATATTTTTTAATGAGTCAATAGACTTTAAGGGTTAAAACAAATAGTATTTTCAAATTTTGATACGTAGATTAAGATACCTCAACAATATCATCGCAATCAAATTTAAAAATAACTATTTTAATTTTTAAAAATAGACTCAAAAGTTAACAGATATCAGATGAAACAACAACAAAAAAAGTATGCATTCTTACCATGGCCATTGTTCTCACTTTCAGCTATTGAATTTCTTTCCCTCTCTAATTCCTGAGACAGAGTGTCTGTGAAAGAGAAGTAAATACTTCACTAATCAGTGTTTTAAAAGCAAAAAAATATATTATAATGATAAAAAATTAAATCATTAAAATTCTCAAATGTCCCAGAAAATGAATATAATTACAGACATCTATTTTCTACTTAAAAAATACTTTTTGATTCAAATATAGCATTGAAATTTTAAGAGTATATGGCAACAATCCGGATGATTTTTATGAAAAACATTCAAAAACGTATATTTGAGAAAATTTGAAAGAAAAAAAATATATTGAAAAAAAAAAAAAAAACTTTGAAACCCAAATATGCCAGTTAAGTGGCAAAAATGTTTTAAAAATCTGAAAAAATTGCCTTTTTGACTAAAAATAGGTGTAAAACAAAAATCTTCCAAGTTTAATGTTTTATCAAATAATTTGTTTAAAATCATTTGATAAATCAATGATTAATCAAATGAGTTACTTAAAATCCTTTGATCACTAAACTCTGAAGATTTTTTTGAGAATAATATATTTGGGGATTTTTTCATAAGGAATATATTAATTAGTTCCTAAATTAAAAAGAATTAAATATGTTTTACCCATTCCTTATCGGTGTTCTTTTGATAAATAACCCGAAATTTTCAATTTTTTTTTCCACTTTGTGAAACACTAAAAAAACTATAAAATATTCCTAAATGAAAGAATTACTTATTCTCTGGTTCAAGAAGAGCGGAACACATTGAGAAATTACTATATCAAATTTGAATTAAAAAATATGCATTAATTATTATTAGTTAAATTAAATTTTTTGAAAAACGTGCATTAGCTTTCCATAAGAAAATTCAGTCGCGTTCAATATTTGAGAAAATAGCATCTAAAGGTGTAAAATAGCATTAAAACGTTCGTAAATACAAAATCAGTGTAACTTCTCAAAAAATAGAATAAAAAATAAAATTCGAATGCTTTTATAAAGAAACCTGTTCGAACATTAAAAATATTAAATTAAAAAAATCATAATTGGCAGAAAAATGACTTTTTAATGCACGCACTGAAGATAAGTTATCGTATAGATAACAAAGAATTTTGAAAAATATTTTCCAAGTGCTAAAGCAAAACAATTTCATTTACCACAAGTTGCCAATATAATCGGAATGTTAAATAAAATTGTTAAAAGAATTATAACTCAAAGCTGTTTACAATTATATTTACTCTTCGTCTGACATTTTTTTTTTCAAAAACAATATTTTTTTACTTGAACTTTTTTTTCTCATTTCAACGTTATATTACAAAAAAAAAAAAAAAAAAAAAAAAAAAAAAGACATATTGGAAGATTTATTTTGTGTTTTTGCAAATGGTTATGTAAGGGTGACTACTGATTATAACCATCGTTAAGCAAATATTTTTCAATAAAAAAAAAGAAAATCCTCCTTTAAACTTACAAAGCTCTCTTCTGTTTTCAACACATGAATCCGAGATTTAATTTACAACCGCAGAAACACTGGAAATAACCACTGTTAAATAAATATTTCCTGAAGATAAACAAATTATTCTTTCATCTATAAAAGCTTTCTTTCATATTTTTGCCTTATGGATTTATTACTCTTATATTTATAGCCTGAGTCTTTAACAATGAATAATATAAATTTAACTCCAACCATTAAAAACAGAATGTTTAGAAAAAAATCGTCTGGTAGAAAGTGTCAGCAAATAGTACACCTGCTTCAGAACAACAGACGACTCTTTAACTCACATTTATTCCAAAACCAATTAAAAGTTATTCCAGCTTCAATCTCATTTAATCAGACATTTTCCCGCTAATTCAGGCTTTACAGAGCGTTCCAAATAGGCTTTTAGTGATTTAATCCTATTGAAGAAACCAGCATCCTTGGCTCCTTGATTAGTTTTACTCGCCGAGTGAAAATGCAAAAGAAAGGCAATGCAGAGTGAAAAAAAAGCAGTTGCCGACTTCGAAAGAGTCGAATTTACTGACATAGCGAACACTTTTAGCGAGAGCTGAGTGCAGGTTGACATATGTCGGAGCATTGTCGCCGCATTATATTTCACAAATTCAATTACCGCACATGGGTTGCCGTCTGAAGCGGTGAAAATATTTCACTTCCACTTTTTTCCCCTCCTATTGTTTTATTTTTGGCGGTAAGTTGGAGTTTAACTTTGGCGATTGGAACAATGTTGCTTGTATTAAAGGGACGATGAATTTATTTAACTTTTTTCTATTTATATCTTAATGTTATTCATAAACTAAAGATAATTTAAGAAGTTTTTATTGATGAAATTGATTTTTAAGTTATTTTATTTATGAATTTTTAAACCAAAGAAAAAATATACCAGTTTCATTTTTATTATAAGAAAACAAAACAAAAGAAATGTAATTTAATCGTCAAAAATTTCATTTCCCTTTAATTCAATATCTCTTTTTTTTTCAACCCCCCCCCCCCTAAGTCTGAAAATACACTAACATACATTTCGATAATTATATACAGTGGGTAAAAAAAGTCTCCGTACGCAGATAAGAACGCAAATCAAAGATTAATTTGTCACAAAAAATTCATAATGATAAAAATAAAAACTTAAAAATGAGTTAAAACTAACATTATTTAGTATTTATTCATATTAAAAGGATAATAATATTGGCAAAATTAAATAATAAATCTTAAAAACTCAAAACATGCCGTAAACATAGAACAAAAAAGTCTCCGTACGGTGCCTTAGCACACGAAAAAAGTTTACAAAAATGTAAAATACATTTAATGATCAGTGGGCCCTCCTTTGGCCTTTATCACCTCTCTTAGACGTTGTGGCATTACCCCTACAAGTTTTTTTTTGTTGTTTCTGAAAAAATATTACACCAAATGCTACTAATGGCACTTTTGAGTTCAACTTTGTTTTTTATGTCATATTTTTTAAGTTGTCGGCTAGTTTCTTCCCACAAATGCTCGATGAGGTTTAAATCGGGTGACTGAGGAGGGATATGAAGTTATTGTTTCACATGGTAAAGGCGCCACTCTTGGCAAATCTTAGAGGTGTATTTAGGATCACTTTCCTACTGAAAAGTAAATAAAGTTCCAAAAGATGGTTTCTCTACACCGGATAACACATTTTGTTTAAGAATATCCAGATATCCATATTGATCCCTATTTTCCTCAATGAATTGTAAAATTCCTACTCCAGAAGCAGTCATACACCCCCACACCATAACACCGCCACCACCGTGCTTCACAGTTCCGCATAAATTCTTAGTTAGCAGTTGTTCGTTTGGTTTTCTCCACACCATAACTTGGCCATATGACCCCTGAATGTTAAATTTTGATTCATTGCTAAAAAGAATGGATTCCCAAAAAGATAATGACTAGCGTACATGCTTCTTTACAAACTCGAGACGCTATTTCCTGTTTCACAAATTTATATAGGGTTTCTTCCGGGCCTCACGTTCATGATAACCACTTTTTTAATGACACACAGTTTGAGTTGAGACTTTAATGTTGTAACCAACCATTAAATCAGCTGCCAACTGCAGTGCACTTATTCGTGGATTTTCTTGAACTTGGCGTATGATGTTTCCTTTATGCAAGCGATTTAATTTTGACGGCTTCCCAGATCAATCTCTATCCTCAAGTGAATGAAGTTTACGATATCTTTCAATGATATATTGCACAATAGACTTCGATTTTTTTTATCATTTCATTAATCTTTTCCATGGATAATCCATCTCTTCATAATTTAAACACTAATTCTCGAATAGCTCTGGGAACTTCCATTTTGAGACGATCAAGAACAAACTTGAACTCAACAACTGTCGATATGTTGTTTTCTTATCAGTGATCAACTTTCTAACGTAAAAGATTTACTGCGGGCCTGTTTTAAACACGTCTGAAAGAATTGGCATAACGCGTACGGAAACTTTTTTTGCACTGCAATTTTCAATTTACCTTAGATATTGCAAAAAATATGCTTTTCTCGTTTTGTAAAAATGAAAATTTATAAAACTCTCTTTCTATAGACTTATACTAAACACAAATAGACATTATTTAAAGAAAAAATGCAATACTTTACAAATTATGCTCATTTATTCTTAAATTTAGTGACCGTACGGAAACTTTTTTTACCCACTGTATATCTTTTTGTAAACACAATAACTCAAAAATGCAATGGAAAAGACAGATGAAAAATGTATGAGGTTTAACAATTACATTGTCGATTTTTATCCTATGTTTGAAGAAATATGAGATGTAAATTTGATTTTCTGTTCGTTATTGTGCATGTAAGTTTCCATAACTCAAAATCCCGACACAGATTCAGCATACAATTTCATAACTAAAATCAAATATGGACGAAATTGATTGAAATGCAGATGGATTTTCAATTTATTCTAAAGTACGTCATAAGTTAAAAATTCAAATAAATGAACTTTGGTATGCTATTTTAACACAAATATAAGATTTTTTTTTTGTGGATTTGGATTAAATTGATCAAAAGGTGAGGTTCAAAATGTATTTTCTATTATTTTCACGATATACGTAGTTATACTCAAAACACACCAATTGTTCAATTATACAAAACAATTGAGGAAAAAAACTTTTTTCCATGCTTACCAGACAGTCATGGCAATATGAAGGAATTGAATTACTGCAATAGGTTTGAAATGTTACCTTTAAAAAAGAGGTAACGAATAGATTTCACTTTTTTATTCGTATAACTTACAGATATTTACAAATTAAACATTACTTAAAGAATTGCATCTTTTAAGTTTGTCTATTTGTGAAAGTTAGTTATGGTTTATTAATAAACTATCTTGTTTTAATACATAAATTTCGTAATTTATCTCTTAAAAATGAAAGTGTTTTTAATTAGGATGATTTCAAGTTATCATATAGATTCGCAATACTTTATTTTAAGCAATGAAATAGTCACGTAAAAGATTAAAAAAAATCGTATATAATGTACTTTAGAAAGTTCATTTACAGTGAGTATTATCTATTTCTGTATATCTCTATTGCTATACATTTCCCATTAGTATAAAATCGAATATAATCAAACAAACACGTTAATTTAAATTATCCATTAAATTAAATTGTGATTAAATTCCAATTGCCCTTAAAAATTCAAAAATTTAATACTTTTTACAATCTTTTAAACTTGCTCTCATAAATTCACAAGCAGTTACAATAAGTTATTTCTAGACTGAAAAAATGATTACGATCATTAAAGAAATTATTAGAGTTAAGTTATAATGCTACTATCTACATGTTTTCACATTATTAAATAAAATGGGTTATAAATTATCCTATAATAACGAAAAGTTATCCTTATCTTTTAATTAAATTATCCTTAAAAATTGTCCTTATATTTTAAGAAATAATAAAAAGGTATGAAAGAATTTCCTGACATCATTTTTTATGTGTACAAACAAGAAAAATGTGGCAAAAAAAAAAAACAATGAAAAATATTTTAGCAACAATATACGCAAATTAATGTATAAGCAAATTGCACGACTATTTTGAATTTGAAAACGTGTATATATTGCTATAAAATATTATTAAAATCGGTTCAAATACAAACTATTTAATGTAGGCAATTTAAGCTTAAAAATTAATAATTCGAAAAAATCAGGAAATGTGTGGGAGAAACTTTGTAAGAGTATAATAATAAAATAAAGCAAAAAAAAAAAAATGCAATGGGAAAAGTATGCAGCAATCTAAATTATATCACAATCTTTTGATGCTAAAAATTTATCACTATAAATTATAATTCCGACTATATTTTCGTATATGCATTTCATGAAAGAGTAAAATTTAAAAATATATATAATGAGAAGGTTTTTTGTGTTCTATATTTAATCATTCGGGAGTTTGAAAAATTTAAGTGGAGTCTTAAAAAGTAATATATGAAATATGTAACATCATTATGAGCGTTTTGAAGTAGAAGTGTACTGCATGCGTATTCTGAATTTGACACATGTATATATAATGCTTTAAAATATCATTAAAATTAAATATGTATCACAATCAATTAAAATTCGGGAAAATCTTTTTGTATATACCTTGCACGATAGAATAAAATTTAAAAAAAAACTTATAAAATAAGAATGTTTTTTCTTTCTATATTTAATCATTAAAAAAAATTTTACTGCTGTCACAAAAAGTTATATATGAAAGATATTAACATCAATATGCGCTTATTAAAGTAAAAGTTATTTGTATGCGCATTTTGAATTTAAAAACAAGTGTATAATGTTTAAAACACTATTAAAGCGGTTCAAATATAAAATATTTAATGTAGGCATTACATGTGCAAGAATTAATAATTCAGCAAGATAAGGAAGCAGGCGCGAGAAACATCAAAGAGTATGTTAAAAACAGAAAGAAGAAAAAAATCATTGTGATAGAATGTAATAATCTGAATTATAATGCAACCAACCGAAACTAATTATGTCGGAATCAAAATTAAAATTTAATTCGGAATTAAACTACAAAAATAAAAGCTAAATGAAATAAAACCTATTTATGAAACAAATCTAAATTAATATAATCAAGTAAACGAAACAAGACGAAGTCAATTACGGAAACGAAACAAAAAATTGTTTTGGATTCGAACAAGTTTAAAATTAAAAAATTCAAAAACTATCATTATATTTAGTGAGCGCTAATGCAGCTACTACTAAAATACAGAAGAATCTATATAAATTAGCAACATAAGCAAAAAAGGAATGCAACATAATCAAAATTACAAAAAAATAGAAAAAGAATCCCACCTGTAGACTTTTTTAAGGGTCACCCTTAGGCAAGGATTCAAAATGAGGAATCTTTTCTGTGAGGAATAGGACAGTGTCCAATAGTATTGACCCTTCTTGACCCAAATATCCCCCAAAAATCAAGGCAAAAGGGATACACAAATTTTAACAGTAAAGACACAAAATAAATCAACATTAAAAACATCCCCAAATAGAGCAAAAATATATGCCATGAAAAATTAATAAATGTCTGTACTCTTATATATGACGAAAATTTAAATGAAGATATCATTAATAAAAATAAAGGGCTGATTTTTTGCAATTTAATATTACTGAAAATTATGATTTCAATGTTATTAATTTTTATAAACAAGTTAAGGGTATTCTAATAGGTACAGTTTTTCAGGTGCTTTATCTAATATTTTCGTTCATTATTACCAGAAAAAAAATTAAAAATAATTTAATAAATGGTTGGAGATTTATTGGTAATTTAATTTTGATTAACTTAACCAATATTGTTACAAATTGCTATACTAAAGAATTAATTTTAACAGAAACACATAAAAACCATCTTGAAGCTACTTATTTGGATCTAAGAATCGAAATTGCTAATGCTAAAACAATAGTTGGTATTTGTGATAAAAGAAACGAATTCAGCTTTAAAATAATTAAAATTAATTATCACTCAAATCTCAAAAATGAAATTTTCAAAAATTTTATTTTTTTTAAATATATATATATATATATATATATATATATACAATAAAAAAGGTTTTGAGTTCTATAATTTAATTAAGAGGGAAAAAAGCATACGAAAAACATACCTGTTAAATTCGAAACGAACTACATGCATATAATGCTTTAAAATATCGTTAAAATCTGTTGAAGTACAAAATATTTAATGTAAGCAATATAAATACAATAATAAAAAATTCGGCAAAATAAAGAAATACATGTGTTAAAAATAAGAGGACATTAACAGAAGAGTGCAAAAAGAAATCAATGAAAAAAGTATGTTGTAATCTAAATTATGATATGACCTTTTGATGTTAAAAACGATGATTCGAACTATTTTTTGTACATACATTTCACGACAGGATAAAATTGAAAAAAAAAATTATATATAATAAGAAGTTTTTAGCGTTCTATATTTAATAATACATGCGTATAAAAAATTTACGAGGTGTCTGAACAAAGTTATATATGAACCCCCTACAGATTTATTAACTAAATTCATTTTATAGGAGAGGTGAAATTTCTTGGCAAAATATTTTCAAAAGACGATGCTAAGAAACCGTGCAAATGACTTGGCTTATTGATTAAGGATCTAATTTATTTTTTTCCGCTCGAAAACTATTTGTCAAGTTTTGGAGGAGACTTCTCTATCTCCGTTCGTTAATGCAGCTATTTAAGTATAGATAATAAAGTAATCTCCAAACATGAAACGGCGATATCTGAAAAGAAGTAATTAAGGAAAGTAAAAACACTGATAAAACTCTCTCTTAACGTACTTTTATAAATGGATTCCCCTAACGTAAATAAAGCAGTGTTGCTCAATCTGTAACTTTTACAGGTTAATTTATCCTTGTTTGATGCGATATAGTGTGCAACGGTAACGCGAAATCATAATATACGGAAGTAAACCTCCCCCTGTCCTAGAATGAAAAAAGTAAAAGGGAGGAAGAGAGAGGGAAAAAAAATTTCTTCGAAAGAATGAGAAAAAAAGTTCGAAAAAGAGGATTAGAAAAATATTAATTTGTAATTAAGTTTTTCTGGGTACAGGTTTTTAATTTTTTTAATTCATTCTTTTAAATCGGTAGTTTTCTGCTGCCTCTTGAAATAAATAACGAGAGCAAAAAGAAAAAAAATCCCAGCATCGAATGAAGAGAAAATAAATTAAAATTAGATAAATTATATAGTTTAAAAAAATGACGCTTTTTTTTTTCATCCACCGTTCCTTTTGTTTTAATATTTTGCAAGCCGAAAAACTCGCGCATGATGTTGTGTTTTAATATGCCGAGTAACAGACGATTAAACGTGGGTATTCAACGTAAAAAAATGTGCAGCTGAAAAAGCAAAAGAGATGCCTTAAATCCGTGACGGAAAGTTAGAGTGATTGTGTTCGCGATTTTTTTTTCTATTATGATTTTTTTCTTCCTTAATTTTTTAGTTGTAATTAAAGAATTTATAGTGCGATAATAATGTGCCAGAAATCTAAAAACAGACGGCTCTTCTTTTTAGTAGTTTATGTGTTGGTAATGCTTCGAGTGAGATTATTTTTTGCTTCACTTATGAATCAAAATTATGTGCACTAGCACTCGATCGAAATTATATATTATCTTTTAATTTTACTAAGATGGAAATTTCTTACCCAGTAGCTTCAAGTAGGGTCTACAGAGGTAGAAAAAATTAATTTTCTTTGATAATTTCTTTCACTGATACTTATTTTTCGTGATGTGTTGTGTTATTTACTTTCATCACTAAATTATTTTCCTAACGAAAGAAATATGTTTTTTTCCCTCCCAACTAAATGCAAAAAGGTGTATTTTTTCTTCCATATACAATTGGGTATGGCCTACAAACTAAAATTAATGTATTCTGTGCGCTGTTGGATAAAAGAGTTTTAAGATAGCAGCTGTAAGCGTTATCAGCTGCTGTAATTACATATCATGAATTACAATAACTAAACTTTATTAAAATGTATTTATTTAAATTTTATGAGCAGTCGTTTTTGCCACAGATGGATATAATTTTTTTTCAAAAGTAAAATAATTAAAAAGGCGTGCATCTTCTAAACTAAAATTATATATTTCAAACTTGTAATGATTAAATGAGTTTGTTTATAACATTGCTATAAATTGTCTGACAAATTATATTTAAATCTATATTACTTTTAATATTCTTTAAAGATTAAACGTAAATTACAATAAATAAATTATTAATCGATATATTGAAAATATATGGATAAATTTAAAATGCAATAGTTTGCAAAAATGAACCAGCTATTTAAAAAAAAAGTTATCGAAAGATTTTATTTTATGATTTACTTCTAAGACAGAAAATAAAACTTTTCGACCCAAAACCGTTGTAAAAATTCTTTTAAGGTACTCATATTGCGGTTAGATAAATGATAGGTGAAATATAAATTTCAGAAACAAATGGAATCCCTATAAAGAATTTCAATAATTTCTAATGATTTAAACCAATATTTACGTTTTTATATTAAGACAAAAAAATATGAAAATGCCCTTATCTTTTATTTAAAAATTTTTTTTAATTCATTCATTCAATTTTAAAAACATTTAAAAATATTTTTTCTGATTAAAAATATAATAAATAAATATATTTTTAATAATATATAAATATATTTTTATTCTGTAAACTAAAATGGTAAATTATTGAAAAATATTTATTCATTTGCGTTATCAATATTTAAAAGTAATTGCTTTTAAACGAATTATATATTTAACTACAATATATGAGTTTATAAAATACTTTAATTATTACCGTTAAAAAGTTTGCGCTAGTTCATAGATTTTTATTTTAAATCTACAGTAAAAATGGCTGGGTTTTTTTTGGGAGGTGGGGGGGGGGGTTAGGAGATAGATTCTGTTTTATAATAAAAAGGAAAAAGAAACAGATTTAAGATTTGAAATATAACTAAAAGAAATAAATGTAAATTAATAAAAATGAATAACATATATAAATAAAACAAAATATAATATATAAATAAAAATAATAAAATTAAATAATATATATCCGATGCTTTAACCAGTATGTATTCTTTAAAAAATACTTTGAATGATTTACAAAAGAACAAATAAAGCTATAAATTTTAAATAACAAATAAAATCATAAATTTTATTTAAAAAAATTGCTATTAGTTTGTGGCATAAACAGACAGCAAAAAACTTATCCATCCTTTTTTAAAATTTGCAATATTAAATCACAAAAAAATATATAAATAAATGATAAAAATACAAACCATAAGCAACTCAAAAAAGAGTTAATGATTTCTACAATTTGATATTTATTCACATAAAATAAGAATTAAATATCCAATTACAGAAAAGATAAAAAAAATAATGGCATAATTAAGAGAACTGTAGATAAATACTGAAAACAGTTACTTAGAAACGAATTCCATTACGAGTGGATTTAAGTGGAACCATTAATTAAAATACATAATTAAAACATAGCATTGTTCACAATTTATCATGGTATTCTAAACAAGAAAAAAAATTCTACAAAAAACGACTTCAAAGAAAGTTGAATGCAATTATTTATACATTAGATATCATATTTCGCAAGTTTTTTTTCTGTTATAAAATAAATATTTAGTTTTCAAAACAAATAAATGCACTTTTTTTCCATTCTTTTAATAAGATATTTAAATTCGGTTTCCAATTGTTTACTAACTTAAGAAAACGAAACGAAAACAAAACAAAAAAAGATTATTTACTATTTGCACGCAAGAATTTTTTTCTTTTTTTGTCGGATGTTTTTTTTTTTTCAGTAATAACGATATTGTTTTGGTGTAATTTGAACTCATAAATGCGAACTCTTTTTCGAAAATCGAACAGATGTTTGAATGCCAGTTTTTATTTCATTCAAGCAAAACAAAACTACAATGCGATGTCATGGACAATAACATAAAACTACAGAACATCACAGCAGAAGAGATAGATAAAAAAAAAAGAAAGAAAAATAGTAAGTTTTTCTCTTCAGAGCGTGTTGCGATAAATACTAAAAAAAGTTAATTAGAAAACGAATATTTTTACAGAAGTACTTTTCGTGTGTTGAAACCTTTTTCTGCCTTTTCTTCTCTTATTTTCAATCTTTTTTTTTTTTCATTACTCCTTTACCTTTCATTACATATGTTTTTTTTGCAGTCCTTTTCCTTATTTTCTGTTTTTGAAAGAAGGAGAAAGTTTCAGGTTGAATAAGAAAGCGTTACATTTAACAAGATAAATTAATTCCCGTAATCTGGCATGCGTATGTGTTTATGTGCGAACAGCTACACGTCAGTGGACCATTCGTTAAAAAAAAAATTCAAAGAATAAAAGAAAAGCAAAGAAAAAAAAAAGAACGAAAAAAGCTCCCATTTCCGTTTCTGTTAAAATCTTAACATAAGCAGTCACAAGAAGATTTAAAAAGGCAAAGAAAAAAAAGAAAGTTTTAAAAACAAAATTTTTAAAAAAAAGGGCATTGTAAAATATTTTTTAACGACGCGTTTAATTGCCTGCCTACTGTTTGCCTTGTGACAGATGATTATATAATTCGCGAATTCCCTTGCTTGATTTCCAGTCGCACCACTAATACCTCATTAAACTTAGAGAAACGGTATTTTTACTGTGAATGATGAGGCATTACGATGAAGCAAAGGAGAAAAAAAAATTAACAGAGAAAGGTACGAAAAAAATGCAACTCATTACGTTTTCTAACGCATTATTATTTTTTTTTCGTGCGCAAATGTTACAAATAATTGAAAGAATTGGATGGTTAAGACTCATATTTAATGCTATTGTTTCATTTTAATGACGTATTTGACAATACAGACATTAATGCCGTTATTCATTTCAGACTCAAATAATATTTTTTTAATTATTTCAAAACCTATTTTGATATGAATGGAAAGAGATGGATTAATTTTTTTGTCTCTTGTTTGAAATGGATCTAGTAATCAAAGTAAAATGATATGTGTCAAGATATTATTTTACTTTGATATAAAATTCATTTCTGAATTTAAAAAATGAATGATCAATCTGCTTTTCACTATAGAAATGAAAGAAATTGGACTACTGAAGAAAAAAGGAATAAAATTCTTGAATGTTGAATATTTCAGTTATTCCAGGTGACTTCATTTTAAAGAAAAGCAGCAATTTTATTAAAGATAATGACAGATCTTGCAATGTGTTTTTAAGATAAATTTAGGGGGAAAAAAACCTTTTAAATTAAATGACTTAAAAAGCAATTTGAAATAAATAAAAATGATGCAATAAAATTGAAAAGATAATATTTGACAGAAGAATACCATAATTTCAGTTTCATATTTAATATTTAATTAGCATCAATGTTCGATTTTGCAGCAAAACAAGGTTTATTTTGGGGCAAACTTATTTAGAATTATGATGAGACGATGGAGTGACAGATGGATCGGCATTTCCTTTCGAAACTTTCATGCCGTATTAGATTTATAGTATATTAGGAATCATTTTATATTAAAATAAAAGAAATAGTTTGTGTAATTGTAGAGGAATTTTCGGGATCTGATTATTCCAAGAACTAACTAGCAGTAGAAACAAACATCTATAATTGAACTTCATTTTTTATTACAGAAAAAATCTAATCATAAGGAGTAATAAATCCCAGATCCGGTTAGGTCAGTTAAATAGTTGACGGGAAGACATTATTTCTTAGATTATTTAAATTTGCTTATAATATGTTATTTTAATAATTGATTTCCTCGTTTTATATATTTAAATGCATAAAATATCACCACTTCCACCTATCAAAGTCAAATGTATCACTGTTTTTATTCGTTTGTTTTTCGGGAGAAAAATATCGTTTGCTGAAATTATTTTTCCTCTTCGAAACAGTTTCAATAATTGACCTGTTTGACGAGTTCATGATAATAATATTCATTATATTATATTGAATTCAGATCTAGTTGAATATAGTGGAAAATGGAATATAACGTTGTTTGAACTTGAAATATTGCTGTTCAGATCCTATCAAGGACAGTTAGAAATTCGACCTGAAATTATTTCTTGGAAATAGGTGTTGAGAATTTATTTTATAATTCTAGTTATAATGTTAAAAAACTAAAAGTGGATGGAAATTTTAACGTTTATCCTAAAACTATAGTCCACAATCTTGCTCAAAAAATTATTTTCACATCACCTAAAATTTAATAATACTATTTCCTTCTTAAATTTAATAAATTAATTCAATATAATAAATTTAGTTTCAAACATAAAAATTTATATTTTTGGCAATTGCGTTGTTTATGCAATTATAACAAAATAATGAAATTGTAGAAAATATATGGATATTAATCAACATATACTTATTGAATCGAACAGTGTTTTAGGTATAATTTCAATTTACTGTTAGTTAATACTGTAATACATTTCATATATCTAGCGTTTTTCGATATGTAAAATTTGGTTTGGTACACTTTGTAAAAGTTGTATGTTATTGATTCGCTATACATAGAATGTAATGATTGATGCAATCAGGACAGGTGAAGAAATAACAAACGATTTAAACCTAACATTTATCATTGTAAGATATTTCGTATTACCTACTTCAATCTAACCCCCCCCCCTCTTCACAGAATACGGATAGTTTCATTCTAAGCAGGTGAGAGGAATTGCGGATTCGAAACTCGCCAGTGAAGCCAAAGATTTGAATCTTGGTGAACATTAACTAGCATTCTAACAAAATTTTCCGTATCTACATATAAGTTATATCTGTGAATTTGTATATGTACTAATATACGAGCCAATGTTTGTAATAATATGTAGAATATCAATTCCTTATGTCAAAATGAAATAAAAACCTTTGCATTAGTTTTAAAGTGACTTACAGCCTAATCCATTATCACATCTACCACAGAGTATCTATGTAACGGGCATGCAACATTTTTTTAAAAATTGTGCTTTACCGCATGAATATGTAAATATAATTATTATATAAGTAAAATATGTGAAGAGGCATACCATTGAGAAGGCGAATTGTATCAGCAGATGTTGTTCTCAAAGCTTCTTCGTACTGGGCTCTTTTCTTCACTTCAGCTTCCAGCTGCTCTTGGAATCGCCTCCGGGATCGCTTCTCCTTTTTTAAACGCTTTTGATACAGAACTGTAAAAAACAAAACATTATGAAAATGTTTCTATCCAATTTTCAAAATCAAGAACGCACCTTAATTGAAAAAAGATTTCAACGGAAAGAATAATCTTTTAATAAAGGGTTATTTAGGAAAAATTTTGATTTTACATCACAAATTGAAATGACATCGTCTGTAATTTTGAAGCATTCTTCGATGCATTTAAAGTATAACTGAGAAATTAAATTATTTAAATCAACCACCAGTAGCAAAATCCCTAAATTTTCATGCACACTTCACAAAAAAAAGGTAATTTTCCTTCATCCTGCATAAAATTGTAGACCTCGAGTAAGGACGCGATGTCTTGCATGGTTTGGGGAACAATAGCTACGAAATATAGATTTTTTATGTAGATTCAGTATTTTTACTAACTCTATCGCAAAAACATGTGTTTTCGATGCACTTTTAGCCGCTGCTTAACAACATAATTTGACATAAAACTCCAATTGTATTCAGAATATATCATGACGAATTTCAATGTTTTAAATCATTGCGCTTACATGCAAAGTCAAAGCACATGTCGACAGATAAACAACGTTTCTACAAATTTGGTTCCAAACTTAGTAAGAATCTGTATTTAAGATATTTATTATGTGAACCAATTATTATCTACCGAGTTTTTTTTTATGTTTAATAGCGACCGAAATCACTTGAGTTAGACAGACAGCTTTCTTTCGAATAGGTTACATTCAAAATTTAACAGTAGAAAATTTGACAGAATTGGCATATAAGTTACAATATAATAAATTTCATCCATTTAGTTCTAAGTGTTTTTGAATTATTGTGTTTACATGCACACAAACTTAATGCCAAAAATGTATTTTGCAACTGAAGACATCTGAAATTCACAGATTCGTCAAAATTTCGATCTAGTTATTCACAAAATTATTCACGATTAAGAAAGATAATTCTTTAGATATGATGCAACCAGATTTTATAACAAGAAATAAATATTTAATTACCTGGAAGCGTCAAAATTATTTTCTACTTTATTTTGATGCCTAAAGATTTTGTCATACATAATTTTAATTTATTAGCGAATAGAAAAAAAAGACGAGCAAATTATATAATATTAAAAGAAATCAGTTATTTAAAAATTTGTCAATTATATATAATATTAACAAGCATAAAAATAATAATTATCTGCTAAATATCTAATAATATTTTATAGATATAATTTAAATAACTTGTAAAACAGCACATATGTTTTTTCTAATTTTCAACGAGTTATGATACAATACAATGTTTCAACACTTGCAAGAGTTTCTGAAAATGAAAATCAAATTCGATTCTAGAAAACGTTACATCAAAATCTCCAATTAAATTGCAACAGATATTCCACAATTGTAAGTACAAAGAAAAAATTACTAAACAAGTAAAATTTACATCAAAAAATAAAACAAACACATACACAAAAAAAATTAATCTAAAACTTAACCATAATTTATAAGAATGAATTTAGCCACATGTTTTGCGCTAAATTTATTAGTATTCATACAATTAAGCCATATTACCAATGCTGGCATATATATTTTTTTAATTCATGAACTAGAAATTATATACAGAGTTATGAACTCTGCAATAAGTTAATTATTTAATAAAATAAAATATTGCGAAAAATAAGACATGTAAAATAAAGTTAGCCTTCGAGTTTATTTCATCTCAGCCTTATAGACTCCAAGAAGAAAAGATTGATTTACGTTCTCAAAGTAAAATATTTATAAGTCGGAACCAAGCAATAAAAAATATGGTATTTCACCGAAATTTAAAGTTCTTATTTTGCACATAGAGTGTTTTTTAAAGTGTTTATTCTGCGACAAATTCACAAGAACAGTAAAAGCAAGACAACAGTCCTCTGAGGCACCATAAAACATAAAAGTGAATTCTATTCCAACAGCTGCATAAAATGGCCCAACATTCCAGTGGGGGAAAGAAAAAAACTATAAAACCAATCGGAAATATATATTTCTGGCGAAAATAAATAAAATAACTTTTTGAGAAATGTGTGAGGAGCGCAGTTGAAAAGCGAATAAAGTAGGGTTGAACTCCATGGAGGCCTTGAGTCGAGGGAGGAGATCTCCAGCTTAGAGTAAAAGTGGCATGAGAAATCTATGACCTGAGATGTAAAATAAGTTTTTTCATAGAGTAATTAAATATTAATATACATTCTGCTCAGAAATATATATAAGATTTCTTTAATGTTTAAATAATGAATATTTAAAATAATTCACTAAGCATTTTCCCATACTTTCAGTTCCTTTCCAACGACTATAAAATTTCTCAAAAACTAATTTTAGTTTTGATTTTAAGAGCCATTTTTTTACTTGCTAATACACTATTTTGCTTGTATTTTATGATTATTATTTTAGTGTCGTATTTATTCTAAAAAAACTCTTGAAAAAAGAGCAAATGAATACGATTTTGTTAATCTTGCATAAATTGAGTGTTGTGGCATTTTTTTCATTCACAAAAATGTTAAAATTTTAGTTTTCTGGGACCTGTTAACATCAACTGGTTATTGCTTTCTGACATAACTTTAAATTAATACCATATAAATCTAGTTTAATGATTTTTTTAATTTAATTTACTTATATGCGTTTTTTTTTTTTGTTTTTAATAATATGTTTGATATTACAATGCGTCTTTCAAACATTACGTAATCAACTATGAAAAAACAAATAACTTTTGTAATCAGAATATTTGTTTTATCCTTCGGTTTGAATAAAAATATTCTTTGTTACATTCAAAATCCTTAATCAAGGCTCATTTAAATTTGAAAGAAAACTTTATCAAAAAATAATGCAATAATGAAATATAACTAGACTCATCAAAATTTTGAAAAGATACTTTTAATATAATTTTATTGAAAATATGGTTAAATCATATTTGATATGATTTTTTTTCGAACAAAATTGATAAAATAGGATCTATGATAAAATGATCTGATTGAAAATTTGATTTTATCATATTAGTATCATAAAAATATTTTATCATAATTTATGATTAAAATGCGAAAAATGATTAAACATGAAAAAGGATATTTTATTTTTTTGGGGCATACAAATTCCTGTACTATGATAAAATAACTATGTATGAAAATCAACAATTTATATTTTGTTGTATAATTGTATTTTGATAAATTCTTGCCAAAAATTATACTTAATTTCAATCGTTACACATTTGATTTAATTTCAAACTATATAATATAGCACCATATATTCTTATGCATTTTATGAGAGAAATTCTCACGAATAAATACATAATTCATGTGCGTAATACTGCAGACTAAAACAAAATAGAGCATCTATATTTGAGAACATTTTGCATTAAAACACAATCAGTCTGTTTTCAAATAGCTTGTTAGTCAACACACCAGTGTTGTCCTCAACCTGACTTTCTATAAAGGGCTAGAGAATGACGTCATAATCAGTAGACCACAGCTGAGTCGCAACGCTTTTTCGGAACAGTAGCCCTAATATCTAGCGCCGCAAAAATCCCCACAGTGCCCTTTTATTTCCAATTCCCTTACAAATATATATGACTTCCAATATATATATATATATCCACACGCACACAAACCCGGGCAGAAAAGGCAGCGGTACATAAAAATCGTAACATCCATTCGAAAAAGGGACCGCTCGTATTTCTCTCTCGCTCTGGCGAAACGGTTATGATTATTTTTATACTTCCCCGGGACTTTGTCACTCGGACGACGGAAGCGGAACGGATTACGATATCGGAAATCCGATGAATTACGACATTGAATCGACATTACGCCGGACGATACGATTGCAGGAGACGAAATGACAGAAATGGGCAGACTTTTGTCTTGTGTCATTGACTTTTAACTGGAGACAATTCGAAACGCATCATATGAAGTTCTGCTAGAGATAGACATTACGTTGTGAGACTATTCTATTCTATGACACAGAGAGAGGTACTTTAATAGGAAAAAAATTCATGCTATTTAGAATGGAGGAGGAACTTTTATGTCCCAAAAAGGAAATTGCATAGTGGTACCATACTCTATAGTTGGATTGTCTAGTGAAACATCATGAATGGAATTAATGTCATTATCTGTCGAATCTTAAGCTTGGAAATGAGAATCTGACAAAGACGTCAAGTATATTTTATAAAATTTGTTCTTGTCTGCATTGTGATGCAAATTTATTGCACCGACTGGACGTTGATTGGAAAAAAAGAATCAACAATTTTACCGAAATCTTTTTCCATGTATTTAACATAAATAAGTAGAGGTTTTTATTATGAGTTTTAGAAACAAATATTTTTTGCGCAAAAAATAAGCTACACAGTGTGTAATATCCTTAAAATAAGCAAATCCAAATATTCTTCAAAATAATTGACAAATCTCACAATATGTAATTTAAAAGCACTCACAAATATTCTGTGAAATGAAACTTTATATTTCAAACAAAAGTTGTTTTTATATAAGCAATAAAAATTGTTGAAACATTTTTTTAAAAGTTAAAACGTTTTTTAAATCCCAAAGACAGAAACATATACATTACCAACTATGTTTTTTATGACTATAATTATGAAATACTTTAGTAAAGGTAGAAATTAACACTATATTTATGTGCAATGCAATCACACAGAAGTTGCCGCGTTTAATTCTTCAGTATTGTATAGTTGCATTACAACCTTTGAAATCATTTCAATTTCAAATAGTTTGCTTCAATTCATTATACTTCGCAGGCTATATATATTTTCTTTTACGTAAATACTGAAAAAACGACTTTAGTTTATGACGCAGTTGCAGGAATCATCCAGGGGATTAAAAATGATTAATTGTTTATATTACCTCTATCTATATGTAATACTTTTAAATGGAAATATGTTTGATATTCTTCGTTGAAATTCCTTTCCAAGACATTGTCTTTGTTCTTAGTCTAATATAATTGTTTTTGAATTGTGAATTAAAATTCAGGGCTGTGAAAAATAGAGTCATGGCGTTTAAAAATATCAAAAAATGGCATTACATAACTGTATTTACAAATTATGTAAACTTTAAACAAATTAGTCGTTAAATTTATACTCTGAAACAAACTAGGAAGATATGTGAGTGACGATTCTGAAATGCATAAACATATCAGTTGGGCTTTAACTAGACTAATTGACTAGAAGACACATTGACAAAAATCAAAGAAGCAATGGGTTATGAAGTGAAACAAATTTATGAATAAAAAAGAAAAGAGTTGCACACTGATAATTATAAAAAAAATCAAAATGTTTTTTGTAGTAGGTCAACACCTTTCAACATTTATTAATAAATCATAAAGAATGTAACCAATAGAGTAAAGAACTTAACCGATAAATAATACTGGCAATTTCAACCGTTTTTTTTTTTTTTTAAATTTTAACCGCAAGAAAGAAGTAAAATTAATTTAATTTATTATACATAAACATAAGAAAGGAGATAACATTAATTTTCCGAAATTCTCACATTAAAATATATTCAAACATCATTCAGTGTGCTATATAAACGATGATATGGGCAATACAATTTCAAAATCTAAATTAATATATAATTAATTTTACTGTATTGAATTAAATATATATACCATGCTTATAAATTAATACAATGTAATTAAAATACATATCACGAATTTAAAATAATGCATAGCATACGTAAAAGACATACCATGAATAAAATGAAAATGCAAATCATGAATACAATGAAAAGGCATATACTATGTATACAAGGAAAATGCACTCCAGAAATAAAATGATATCATGAATTTAATGCAAATTATAAGAAAAACTCAACAAACAATTCAACTTTAAATTTCAATGCCTTAAAATTCCTCAGTTAAATTTAGTTCACATGAGAACAGAAGTTTAACAATGATTCTATCTTGAACAATACTAATAAAAAAAAACAAAGAATCTTAGCATTCGTTGATTTTACTTCTTACTTTCTTTTCATCCTAACTCAATGACTTTTTAGCGGTTGTCTTTTTGTAACATTGACATTTAAAAAAAAAGTAGTTTCAGTACTCATCCCACGTACAACTTAAAGTACAACAGAATCCAATACGAGAGATCACTCTTGAAAAGAAATGTTTTGAATTCCTCGCGAGTAAGTTCCTTGAAAACTTTTGATCTGTTTCAGTCCTTTTTTTTTGCTGTCCGTTTTGTCCTCTTTTCAGTGTTCTCTACCTCTCACACATGAGAACTTTTCGTTCTGTTCTTTTTTTGGTGGGAAGAAAAAGAATTCCTTTTAATCCACTTCTTATTTTTAATTTTTATTTGTGTTATATTTCAACTGAGCAGCCTACTGGATCTAACTTGGAAAAAGAAAATTCAAGAGCTAGAGAGGGTTGCTATTATTACAGAAAAGAGGTAAAAGTAAGAAAAAAAGTATATTTGACTTTCCAAATCAGAAAACGTCTTACAACAGAATAGACAGAAGAAAGGATATCTTTTGTGCTATTTTAAGCAATGAATTAAAGATTTCTAAAATAACAATTAGAAAAATTTCGTCTTCTTTCTGAATAATCTTTCCTTTAAGGAATCGTTTTTTTAAAAAAATTGTTTTACTTACTCCGCATACTTAGGGATAGATTCTTTTTCACAAAAAATATTTATCATTGCAATGTACATGTCTCTAGTGTTGAAAGGTTTCTTAAGCATCTGAAGCACTGAGTTCACTGAATTTTATATCATAAATTTGTAAAATATGCTCACATATTGCAGATTTATTGAAATTTAATCAAAAAGAAGATGAAAATGTTTAAATGTTTACTGTTACAAAATGTTTTGGACATTGAGAAACTTTGTTCCCAACATCAAACAATTAATCAACAAAATTTTCTCTTGTTTGCTTCAAGATGATTTTTTCAACAATATTAACATACAGAAAAAAAAACCTTCTAGGGTCTTGATTCACTTTAAATTAATCACTAATCATAGCAATTACCTTCTGCAAAAAGAAATAATGTTTAATTTATAAATAGTTATCTTTAAAAAGACGAAATTAAAAAAAAATTACAACCTTAAATCAATCAGATTCTCTAACATAAATAATCAAACTATATTGAGGAAATCTCCTAGACTTGAATCATTTAATTTAAAAGGTTTTATAACAATGCAGCCAGAAAATTTATAGGAAAAAATTCTGGTTCAGATATTGTCCTCATCATCTAAACAAGGTTAAAAAATTAGAATAGTCTTTCAGTTACTTCAATACAGTTTTAATACAATTAAACTAAATTCAAATAATTGTAATCGCTTCCTTTGCTATATCTGTGAATTCTTTATTTGCACTAAATTTATGTAAATATTTGATCAAAAGAATATTTTAAACCAGGATTGAGGATGTGAGATAAAAAGTGAGTTCTAAGATTAAACAAGAAGTAAAGAAAAAGAAAGGAGAAGATATTTTACTTTTTCTTAAGCACATTTCCAGCTGTAAAAATTAGCATAGTAAATAGTAAACTAAGTCTGCTCATTAAATTTAAATTAGATTTGAAAGCAAATAGAATTCATTATACAAAGATGGAATATTTTCAAAATGAGAAACATATTTTCTTAAAATACACAAATCTCTAAGCCAATTATAAATATATTCCCAAGAATTAATGAGAAAGATATTATACTACAAACATAATATAATAATCACTGGCACATTCTAAAATTTTTGTTATATAAGTTTTATAAATTTTTAAGGTGAAAAATTCGTTATTTTATCATATCGCATTACCTTAAGTACAGTGAGCTAAAAATGTTAAAGGTATGTCTTATTAAATATTAAGAAAAATGTTCTCATGCATAAAATAGTTTTAAGCAAATATTTTTTTAAAAAATATTTTGATAAAAATTTACAGATAGGAAATAATCGATTTTCTTTATCAAGAACTAAATAAACCTAGTGTTGAGGAAAATAACTGCTCTAAATATGAATACAACTATTTTATTAAACATAGCACTTAGTATTTAATAAACTAGAGTTTTTGTGTCAATATTTCTAATCTTTGAATAAATAACTTTGAGTTAATTAATATTTGTGAAAGTTTTTATTAAATTCCCTACATGTAGTTTTAACTAAACATCAGATTTAACTAAAATTCATCAAGACTAAAATTCTTTAATTAAGAGCATTCTTTGTTGGTTTTCTATTACGAAATTTGTTTATACATGCGTAGAATCATTATGCTAAAATAATGTTTCAATATAAAGAAACTTTTTGTTTACTTTTTCTTTAAAGTAGATATATATATATTATCGGTCTCCGAAACCGCAATTCAGTAAAAACATTTCTCAGAATTTACTCAAAATTAACGCAAATATTTATCGAAGAAGGTTTTAAGAGAAATAATCACACATTAATCTGCACAAAAATACAAATCGTCGAAAAACTGGAGAAAAAAAAATTTTTTTTTAGGTGATGAGGTAGGATTTTTGAAGTAATTAATTTGTCTAAACATATAAAAACAAATGTCTTTAATGAGATTTAATTATCTTTGTTGCTCAAAAACCCTAGTCTCCAAATTATTCATATTGCTGGGCAAATAATATTTTTCTTAATAAAATAATTTAGATTTTTTTTTCTGACCTCAGCAACATAAACACCCATAATTTTTTACTGCTTCGCTATCGAAGTTTTAATTTATCTTCGCATAACAGGTATTCCCGATTTAAATCAACTGATCAGAGGTTCATCGTTTTTATGGTATGAAAAGATTAAGAAGATAACTAGCGCTAATAAAATAAACTGATAATAATAGCTCAAAAAATATCTAATACTACTTCAAATGGGAAAATAAATATAACTTACAACAGAAATCATTAGATAAAGCTGAAGAATTTGAATACAATCAAATGAACGATAAAAGTATTTTAAAATTCAAGTGTTATTAAAAAATGGCAATCTGAAGATAGAATATGAAAGAAATCATTAGGTATAGTCGAAGAATTTGAATTAAATAAGATGAATGTTAAAAGTACTTTAAAATGTAAGTGTTATTAAGAAATGGTAATTTGAAGATAGAATATAGAACAGAAATAACCAATTTTACTTAGCAATAGTTTTATTATTCAAAGTGAAAACATTTCATGGTGACGTTTGACAAAGAATATATGTATTTACAAGCCGATAAATATGGTAATTATATGATATGGTTTATATATATATATATATATATATATATATATATATATATATATATATGGTAATTGATTTTGTATATGTTATTTTTTTCTTAATTTATTGAAATGACAATTTCCTTCATTACTATTCAAATTAATTTCATCATTATATTTTTATTCATTACATCTCAATAAGTTTGTAATAGCTTGTGACAGGGCAGATGATAATTTGAAGTTTAATAAACAGGAGGGGATACAAGATTTTAAGTGTCATTAAAACTAACTATATTTCTTGCCTGGCACAGGTTATTTCTCTAGTTATTTACTATATATAATCAAAATTTGTAGTTAGTTTTATTATTTATTACATTTCGTAATTAAATGTATTATTTTACGAAATTTATAAAACTAGCAGAAGTCATGAAGTAATCATATGATTTAAATACATCACATTTGAAACATCACTATTAGCTAAATATTACACGATTAAATCAAAGTGATTTTTACTCTATTAAGAGGCAAAAGCTACAAAACTGTAGAGCAGTATTCTAAAATGAATTATAATTCCACATCCGCACGTGTATTCAAACTGAAACAGTACTTCCGACAACATATGCATTAATGTCTGATAACGGTTGCATCACAGTGGTAACAAAGTTCATCAAACACTTATGACTGGGAAAGAAACCAAATATTATACGAAAGAAAAAATGACAAAAATTTGGGAGGTACAATGAAAGAATTAAACAAACAGTAGAAACGAGAAAAAAATCCAGCAATATTTTTTTCTTCTACATTCATTTAAATGATGCCCATTACAGTTAAAACATTTGAAACAATTAAGAGGGCCTTTTTAAATCAAAATGACTTCAATACATAACATATTTTATGACGCTAAATTTAAAATTATAATTAAATTATAGTGTTAACTATTTCCAATTCAAAACCGAAAAATAAGTCCAACTGGATAAGAGTAAACAGGAGGGGAAAAAAAGCCACCACAGCAAAAAATAAAAACACCCTAATTAACATGCTGCATTGAACTTTAAGCACTAAGAACAATTAAAATCGTGTCATTAAATGGAAATATTTTGCCTCAAAATATATTATGACTTTGACACATAATATATTTTATGTGGCTATACTTATAAAATATATACTAATGTGAATAGTTATAAAATAAAGACTATATACTAATGTGAATCAACATTTCCCATCTATGTGCCTATTCAAATTTGAACAATACTTCGAACAAGATATATAATACATACTTCCAGCAAACGACCGCTGGTACCAGAGTGGTAATGAAGTTCATTAAGACATCAGACACGCATAGATGGGAGGAGGGGTAAAAACTATGACCAAAAAAAATTAACTGTAGCCGGCCAATGCAAGGAGGGAGAAGGGGATAGAGGACAGAACAGCGGGAAAAAAAAGCTCTAACACTTTCTTCTGCATTTGTGCAAACGATGACGCAGCAGGGCATGGTTGGCGTGAGCTAGGGGATGTTTCGAATCGAGGTGCGTATTTCCCTCAGCAGATGTCACTGGCATTTTATGGGATCCGTAGTGATCCGGAGAAGATGCAGCGGAGATGAGGGGGATGGAGGGGGGTGAGCAGGTGGGGGATGCTCGAAGTTTCTCTTTCCCTTGACGTTGATAAATGAGTCCGCACTCTGTCTAACCCTCTTTTATATTTTCTTTGTGATTTTTTTTCGGTCCCAAGAACGCTTTGTGTTTTTTCACGTATGATTTTTATTGTTATCATTTTTGCTTCCTTCTCATCAGTATCCGATCACTAGGATAACCACGCCTCCAACTATTCCTTTTACTTCATTTCTTATTAGGCGTCCCCCCCCCATTTTTTTTTCTATGCATGTGTGTGTTACGTTTTGTTTTGTTTACTTTTTAGGAATCTTTTTCTTATGTGGGAAGATCTTCTCCAAGGTTTGCCGAAACATTTTTTGGCTTTTTTTTTTCCTTCTCTTATTTATAATTACTGCCGAAAAATGGCAATCTTTTCCGGAATAGACTCGTAAAATCATTCGGCAGCTTTTGTTCGATTTTTTTTTCCGTTTGTTCCATTTTTTATCCTTATTTTTATCACTTTATCTTTCGTATGTTGAATAACTTCGTTGGTATTTGCTTTCAATAAATACGATGAATTCGGAAAAGCGAAAATCGCAGAAAGAAGAAGTAAAAATAATAAGAGATGGGAAAAAAAGAAGAAAAAGAGAAAAATATCTTGTCGATGTTAATGACGAATTAATCATAGATGATCTTCAAAGTAATCCGAAGTTACATGAAAATATGCAAACGCGTCAAAAGGATTCTATGTTAATTTTTTTTTCTCTACAGAATTTAAGCAGCAATGGAATTATAAAAGTTAGAAGGGGAAAAAAGATTCTTTATTTCTGCAAGAAACGAAAATTTTAAACCCTTTCAACAAAATTTCGAAAAAAAAAATGAATTCAAGTGATTAATTAGCGTATCGAATAGCAACGCATAAACATTTTTTATTACATAAATGCATGTTAACTAAAGATATTTAAATCCAACAAAACTCAAAAGATTATAAGAAATTTATTATTTTTTTTTTTGCAAGTATAAACAAATTTTTTTTAAGTTCAAAAGTGATTAGAAAACTGAATACTAGCATTATTGTGATGAAATTGTACCATATAATCCATTATATAGAGAACATGGCATGCAATCTTATTCAACAAGATAATTTTGTGAACTCTGCTGAGAAAGAATTCTTGGAACTTGTCGTGAAATAGTGTAACAAATGTAAGACAAAATTTAGTAGCGAAATCAACTAACTACTTACACATTTATACCAAGCTGTGATTATACGTCTTTTTTAAAAATCATACTTGACGAGTGAAATGAAATTTGCATTATAACATGCCATGTCAATTGCATACAGGAATTTATTTTATCTCAAGAAATTTAAATAGATTTTACAATGTGGCTATTAAAATAGCTTCCGCTGTTTAGTTACAGCAATTAAAATTAAAGAACAGAAATCACATTTCATATGCAAGCTGTAAAAGACTTTAAAGGATTTCTTCCGAAAAGCACTGAATATTTTTGATGTGATATCTTGAGTACAGAAAAGATCAGAACATTGGGAATATTGAAGTATGCTTTTACTTTAACATTGATAAATGAAATGTTTCTAGGAGTTTCATATCGCATGGCACTCTCTTTGGTATTCAGAATTTTTATCACTTGAATATTCAGAATTTTTTTAGTTAATTTTCAATAACTGCATTGTAATCACTGATCTTGCTTTGTTCAAAAGCACTGTAATTCCTCCTGTGGGTGATTTTTTTCACTAATTTTTTTTAAACAATTTATTTTCCCATATCTTTCACAATCTACATATGATATCCGATTTCAGCAATTTCGGTTACTGAAATGCATCGCAGATAACATAGAACAACGAGAGTTACTTTTTGGTCACTTTGTTCATTCATATATTTTATTTTACCATATTACGCATATTATTCATTTACAATTTATAATTAATAAACTTTTTGATTGAAACTTAAGTTAATTTAAAATGTTTACCTTAGAAAGTAACCCAATATCTATCTTGAAAATTAACTATGCAGAGAAAACATAGTTAAATATAAAAATTGTCCTTTGTAAAAGAGGGAGAGGAGAAAATAAATAAAATTAAGTCTTCAATTTGACTAAAATTTTAAAATTGAATAAAGTTAAAAAATAAATTCCTTTTAAAAGAATTCCTATTTAAAAGTCCTTATTCGTATTCAAAAGTCCATAGTGTATATTATAAAATGCTTTAAAAAAGAGCAATATGTGCTTTATGAACGTTAATCAACTGATATGCACATTAATTGATAAGCAATCTTAATAAAACATTTTCTGAATATTAAGTTTTTTATTCAGCTGAAAACATTTTTTTCTTTATAGATCGAAAAACGGAACATTATTTTTTATTTCTGAGAGCTGAATGTTTGCATTTAAAATTAAGGAGGAAAATTCATTGCTAAAAAAAATTCACCTATTTTTCCATTGTAAATTGTAGCTGAAAACGCAGGGAAAAATGTGAGATTTCCATCGTTTCTAATCCGAAAACAGAACATTTTAAAACAACCAAGGTGATTTTTTTTTTCCTCTGAAGGAGTTAAGGAGGAAACACAAGCGCAGTGGACCTCAACACGAACAGTGTTGATTTTCTCTGTGCAATTCTCCTCCTTTTTCGAGCAGGAAAGGAAAAGTTTTCTCTACTTTTCTCTGCATTACTTCTCTCTTTTTTCTGTACTCCCTCTTTCTTTCGTATTCAACTCCCCAGTCCGGCCCTCCCGCCTTCAGACGTGTGAAAAAGCGATTAATCTTTCTGTCGTTTGGAGTTTTTCCGCTTGTTATTCGCCAAAAGTTTCCTTCTAGTAAGAGAAAATACACAAAGAAATATATCTAGATTGGCGAAGAAGAAAAAAAAAAGTATTAAAGAAATCACAATGAGAAAAAAAAGTATAGGTCAATGGAGAGCAAAAAAATATATCCTTCAAAAGGATCCAAAGATGGTAGTTATATCTATCTGTGTGATCGTATCAATTCCTAATCTTTTTTATCTGGAGATTGATTCATTCGTTTCCGAAATAAGTGCGGAACGATTTAATGCCCGTTAAGAGGCAGAGAAAAATGTTCTTGGTAAGTGAAATCTTCGATATATATGTGGGAAAAAAAAGAAGTTTTATATTTTATTGGTAGCGATTAAGGAACTATTTCGGCTCATTAAATATTTTTAAAAAAGCATTCTATTGGGAATATTTTTAAGAATTTCGCTATTATCTTACATATCAATTTGAAAAGAAAAACGAAACCAAATATTTATTATTTAATTCTTTTTTGTTCATTTCATGTTTCTCTTTCTAATATATCCCCTCGATATGTAAGAAATTTCTAAAAAAGTATACGCAGTTCTGTTAATAAATACATAATAATAAATAATAGAAAAGTATACACAATTTCACAGTTACTAATTATAAATAAAATCACAATTATTCAAGAAATTGGGTGATGCAGCAGCTTTAATCTAATTCCGTGGATAATCTGTAAAATCACTGAAATAATTACTCAATAAGAAAGCACTTTTGAAATAATTCCATTTACAGCAGGAGCATAAATAAAAAGTAATTTAATAAAGAATCGATTTTATTTTATTTATAAATTTGTTTATTTGCATTTTTACAAAAAAAGGGGGGAAACATCACTTGTTTCGGGTTTTTTAATGTAATAAACCTATTTTTTTACACTCTGGTATGCGAAGTATGCAATGAAAAAGTATCAGAATCATAAAAAAATTTCGAACTCGAGATTTTGGAGGATATTTACATTTCAAACAACCCTAGTCCAAAAATCACCAAAACCACACATTACCAAAGATTCACAATTTTTATGCATGAGGGGGAGGGAGAGCATTTCTGAAAGAGCGTATACAGGGATACTAAGGTAGATATTTTGCTGGTGAATTTCAAATATTATTGCGATTAGAGCAATGTTATAAAAATTAAGAGCACACTTCGATGTTAAGCAATTTCATATTGAAATATTTTCCTAATTTTTCAAAATAAATTTTTCATTTTTCATTTAAAAATTAACGAGACAAGGTTTAACGAAAAATTAACGAGAGCAATGAAATGAGACTGAATTTATAATTTGATTTAATAAAAATATTAAATGAATTTTTTTTTGAAACTTTACAAATAATATTTATGTATGCTAAGAGTTTTACAAATAAAATATCTATATTCATTTCTTGCAAATAAATAACTGAATCAAACTTTATAACTCAGGATATTACATAATTTAAGCACTTCAATTTGTTAATACTAACCAAGTATATCAAGTCATCATTTATACTTCTGAGACAATAGTAAAAAAGAAGAGCATCCAAAGCTTTTTAAAAAATATTTTTAAAGAAAAAGATCCAAGAGAATAATAAAAATAAAAGATTCAATTCATATAATATACATAAAAAAGTTAAGATGTTACTGGGAAATAATATAAGTAAGCTGTATAAGCAAGTTCAGTCAACTAAATAAAAGTTCGCAAAATATTGATATTAGAACTAATCACTTCTCAGGAATATAGTGTTTTTTATATTGTTATAGATTATTTTTACACTCAAAAACCTCTAGAGAATAAAGTGTTATCTACTAACAGTGCATGAGGTGCACTACTTACATGAGAAGTATAATTGAAATACATTTACAAAAAATACTTTTTGCAATTCGATGGGGCATATACATTCGGTCAAAGCAGAACAGAACTGAAGAATAAACTATTATTTATTTGCAACAATTCAATGAAGCACTTCCATGAAATACATAAGACAACGATGTTTTTATTGATGTATAATGTCGTTTTTTAACACAGTAATCTTGCAAATAAGTTTTTTAAAAAAACGTTACATTTTTTTTATGTCACAAAAGGTAAGGACGAAAAGCTGGCCAAATTTGAAGAGAGAGAAATCAAGCTTTCCCGTTCGTGTTCAAAAAAACTTATATTTTATTATTATGGAGGATTTGGTAAATATTTTATTATGATAAAAGTAGTATAGATGTTAAGAATAGTGACTGGGAATCATAGAATCATAAATGCATTATACGCTTGTCAAGAGGCTGCATAGCAAAATCTTCATTGCGTTATGCCATTCGTTTTAGAAATCAAATATAATAAAACTACGAAGAAATAAAATCATGCCTCCTCCACAATTTGCCCTAATGAAATCAATAATGATGACAAACGAAATAATTGTATTTTAACATGATCGCTACCATTATTGCTACGTTGCTGGTTCTTGAACATATAGAGTAGATCTATTTAATCACAAAAAACAATTTGAAATCGTTACTTTTTGCCACACACATACATTTCAAAACATTATTCGTTCATGCACATTTCAAAATACAAATTCAGCTAATTCTTATTTTAAGATGCTCTTGTCTTTCAAATCTTATATAAAAATAAAATGAATAAATTAAAGAATGTTTTATATACGCTTAATTCCAAATGCTCAAGAAATATAATTAGTTCCGAAGCCTTTTAGTTTTGCATAAAAAGAAACGAATTCTATAATGCACTATCTATGGTTATAAAAGTAGTGAAGAGATACTTATTCATAGGGTTGATTATCGTCTTTACATATAGGGTAAAAATGAGTTTTAAGAGAAAAAATTCATTGCTTGAGACGCATTGATTTAGCTATTTATCATCATCATAATGTAACGTTGGCAAAATATAATTTCGTCGTTTACTTTCCACTTAATAAAATCAAATTTACTTGGTGGAAAGAAAAAAAAAAGTTATTCAATCCAACCAAAATCAATTCATTCCACAAGAATCGACTCGACGTTCTTTCATCTTCTTCTCCAGAACTGAACCCAATTCATTCCGATAATCACTGATCGAGAAAAGTAGTCAGTTCTAAGATCGAAAGAAAGAAATACTGTTTAAAAGAAAGAGAAGAGGGGGGAAAGAAAGAAGTTATAGATGGGCAACCACTTCCTCGCACTGGATCCTCACCCCTCCCCCAAAGTTTTTTCGTCTGCCACGTACTACAAGACAGATGGACCTTTAAGCGATTGGCAAATATCTGACTTGGCCCCCAGTTCGAACTCAAACTCGATGGTCAAGAGAACTGTCGATGATGGATGGGGGGCCTGACAGACGTCGGGGAGGGTGGAAGGCGAAACATTATACGCATTAAATAACTATAGAGGGTAAGGTATTAAAATGATGAAGGGAAAGCTTTTATAAGGGAACCAGTGAGAATCATGGGAAATGGAGGCGGAATGATGCAGTGCAGTTGATGAATTAGCTCCATAGTGAATTGAATTCGAGACTCATTTTTTTCAGCGGTTTTTCTTGCTGTGTGAGTTGAGATAAAAAGCTAGATAAACGTACAGTAAACAGTTTGGTTATTCTGGAGGATTTAATCAAATGCTTTCTATAAAATTGATGGACTTTTCAGTTATTGATATGCATTTTTACATCGTATTCTTCAGAGCCCTTATTGAGGTCTGTTCTATTTTTTGAATCGGAGTGTTGATTAATTCCCTGCAATTTGAAAAGTTAGTTTATAGTTGTTGTTGTTTTAAATTGTTTCCTTTTTTCTGTTAAGCATTTGAATAGAAACTCTCCAGTTTCTAAAAAGGAAATTTGCAGCATAAATTTTAAATTACAGGCATTATAATTTTGGAAAATAATTCCTGAATATGTTCATGGATTATTTTCTTTATCTTTATTATTATGCGCCATCCTGGCATAAGGGTAGCGCGTTTGACTCTACAAGCGCACTAACAAATGACTGTCAGCGGACTTATAGAGTGCGAGAAGTCACAGCATTATTATTATTATTTCCTTCTTTTTTTAAGAATTTGAATAGAAACTCTCCAGTTTCCAATTCGGATTTTGTAGGATAATTTTTAAATTACAGAGCACTATAGTTTTTGAAAATAATTTCCGTATGTATTCAGAGATTATTTTCCAAAAAATTTTTTTCCATAGTTTTTTTTTTTTTTTTACTGCTTTAATGTTTTATTTACTGAATATAGCGCTTTTTTAAATTTAAAAATATTGTTGGAACTAGAAAGAATACATGAGAACATTTAGACACTCAATAAAGGTTCCAAAATGCATTAACAAACACATTTCAATCAACATTAACATCATATTCTAATCAATCGCAAAATTAAACCAAAATTATTTTATCGCCATTTTGGCGCGATTTTACTGGTCAATAAATCTGAGGTTGGCATAAAGAATTATAGTTATTAAAATGAACCTTAAATGTAAGTTAGTACGAAGAACTGAAAAAAAATTTAGCAGCTGATTATAATGTAATGTATTATGAACAAATGCTTAAGTATTTCTTCATTCTGAGGATTTTAAATTAATTGCCTTTCCAATCAATCATTACAGAATACTCAACTTCATATTTAATATATATATATATATATATGTGTGTGTGTGTGTGTTTGTGTGTGTGTGTGTCCAGGATTAAAATTTAAAAATGCGCAATATAAAACAAAGTCGCATAAGAAAGAAATTTTATGAAATCCTAAGAAACGAATTAATACTTTTAAATTATTTTTTTTACTTCTACTTCTACTATTACTTCATACTTCTATTTTTATCTCTGAATAACATTTAAAAGCAATGTTGCTAATATACAGAAAACAAATGAATACTTTTAAATTATTACAGCAAATTATTGTCATTTCTGAATAAATTTTAAAGCAACGTTGCTGATATACACAAAACAAATCAATATACTTTTAAATTATAAAAAGGGATTATTTTCATTTCTGAACAACCTTTCGAAGCAATGTTGCAGATATACACGAAACAAATCAATATTTTAAAATTGTAACAACAAATAATTTTCATTTCTGGATAAATCTTTCAAAGCAATGTTGCTGATGTACAAGAAGCAAATCAAAACTTTTAAATTGTTAAAGCAAATTATTTTCATTTTTGAATAACTTTTCTAAGCTATGTTGTTGATATATACGAAAAAAATCAAAACTTTTAAAATGTCACAAAAAATTATTTTCATTTCTGAATAATCTTTCAAAGCAATGCTGACTGACAGATAAATGTCAGCCCGCTTGTAAAGTGTCGTAAATCACAACACAACACACAAAGCAATGCTGCTAATATACACTAAACAAATCAATACTTTTAAATTATTATAATAAATTATTCTCGTTTCTGAATAATCTTTCAAAACAATGTTGTTAATATTCAAAAAAAAAATCAATACTTTTAAATTATTACAACAAATTATTTTCACTTCTGAATAAAGTTCTAAATTAATGTAAGGAAGAAACATATTTATTCATACTGGTATATTAGTAATATGTAATTTAAATTTCTCATTACATGCTGAATTTAAAATCGCATTTCCAATCACTGATAATAAAATATTTATTTATCTTGGATAAAAAAAATCTGCATGGAAAAAAACACCGAAACTTGATAAAAATAAAAACTAATGAAAAAAAAAAAAGATGATTTTGGATTCACAAGAAAATTTAAAGAATCCCAAAAAGCAAATCAAGATCTCATAGCCATTTCTTCTCCAACAAAAGAATTCGAAATAACGGTTCTTTAAATAGTTGTCAGTCGCACATGTTGTGACGGATGATAGAAATGCGAATTTTATTTTTTTAAAAAGGAAAGCAATCAAAACGAGGCAAAAAAGGAAACATAAATAATAAAGGATTAAGAAAATTTCGAAATATTCTTTAGATTACAAACGACGTTACAGGTGAATAGATAATACGAAGGAATAAATGGAAGAACAGAACATGAAGTGAAGGGATGAGGGGATGTAACAAATAATAACGGCCCACGAAAAAAATTTCAGGGGAAAGGGGAAAAAATTCAAAACCTCACAAAACCCCCAGAAATATAAATCTTACAATACCAGTTCGATGTTCACAGGAGGTGGTCCTATATACGTCACTAGCTTTCATTTATTCAGATCCAATCCATAAGTTCTGAAAGGGGTTTCATTTATTCTGCGAAAACGATGACAATGCAAGCAGCGGGGGTAAAAACGGAACCGAAACTAATGAAGAATTGCAACCGCCATACAAAAAAAGAATGGTTTTACGGAATCGGCATATGATATATACCGAGCATCGGCAGAAGGAAAGATGGTTCAGTAACTGCAGCAAAATTGTCAAAACGAAAAACGAATTAATAGAAGAACCATTTATAACAACTTATTGCAGACGATTTTTTTTTTATACTAATGAGCTCAGCTTTTTTTTCTTTTTCATTTTTTTTTATCGTTTGGGGTTTGGGTTTATTTATCTGTTTTGCATTTCTAGAAACAATAGAAGTATGCAAACACAAAAAGAAAAAAGAAGAAAGAATGGAAGAAAAATAAATGGTCTCCATTGAAAATAGAAATATGTATTTTGAGATAAATTAACTTCAGAAATTGATGATTCTTTCGAATATTTCGAGAAGCATTTGCTGTTTTATTTATAACGGTTTCTTTTCTTAATAACAGCTTTGTTTTGATAGAATGAACTTTAATTTTATAATATAAAGTAACATTTTTCAAAACTAAAAAGACGCTTAATCAGGAACGTATAAGTAAAGCCCTTTTCTATGAAATGTAGAAAAAAATTGTAAATGTAAAATTTAATTATCAGAAGTTCACAATATTCTAAATACAATTATAACTTTAATTAGGGTAATACAAAATGGTAAGATAACCTTATTTTTTTTATCGATTCGTCATTGTGTCTCATTAAGCATGAAGAAAAATCACACTAAATTATACTGATGGTATTTAGCGAGTTGTTTTGTAAAATATACCTTAGGAAATCTAAATATAACCATGGATGTAAAATTAAATAGAACCATGGATATAAATATTCTACGGTTTAAAATAACTGAAATGAAATTACTTTCTAGCCGTCGAAAGGATTTTTTTAAACTTTTACTTTTAAGATAACTTTGAAAGATAATAACAAATATAATCAAGCCAGATATGTAAATTATTTTTCTTGAAAAATAAAATTACTTAATTCTTGATTTAGATTTTAAATTCAGAAGTGCAAATTATAAAAGTGCAATTAATTTTATAAAGATTAAAAGGTATATTTAAATAATAATTTAATTAAAAAATTAAAAAAAAATTATTTTTAATTTTAAAATTTTTTTATAACCAATTTAATTATGTCACTCCAATAAAGACATAAATTTCGCTAAAATGATAGACTACCAGCCATTTTTGCCATTCATTGTTTTTGTGTAATTTAATATCACTACCAAAATTAAAGCTTTCTAAATCTATTTACATATTATACATTGGATATAAACATAATTATATAGAATGTAGTAACCAAAATTCATGTTTCAATTAATCAAATAAGTTATAAATTAGAATATGAATTACAATTTATTAAACACAGAATCAGATTTAATTCAATAAGAAATTTGTATTGTTTTCATCAGCATTTAATTATCAATATTCTACAATTTTAAGTGGAATTATAATTCAATTAAATTAGTTTAACAAATTTTTAGGAACATTTTTTTTGACAGAACGCATCTATTGAATCGGTTCTTCAATAATATAATACTTACATCTCCCACGTTAAATTTAATACCACAACCGAAATAACTATACTGATAAAACGCTACTAATAAGTTTAATTAATGAAACCTTTAGTCAATTTTGATTTACTATTCCTTTAACATTGATACAATCTTTCATACAAAGCTTTAATTCAGAAGTTTTTAATTTTAAGTCATAATTTAATAGTTTATTTGATACAATAAATTGTAATAAAAAATAATAATCATTTTTCTTTTGTGAATCACATGAGAATTTCCGTATGAATTTCTGAATTAATTCCGAATTTTTGAAAAAATTCTGAATTCTTTGCCGTATGAATTTCTAAATGTAGTTATTACCTAAATAATTTAGCTATGAATCAATCTAATAAATACAATAAGTTAAACAATAGCTTTCGATTATAAAAATGAAATTTGCCCATTCAAAGTTAAGTTTTTTAGAAAAAAAAAAAAAAAGAATTAAAAGAAAAAAAGAAATTTTATTAGAAATTGCCCTTACTCCTTGTCCTTTGTTCTTCAAGCAGTTGTTTTTCAAGAGTCTCTCGCAATTCTCTTTCTCGAAGAACTTCCATTTTGAGCTCAGCTACAAAAACAAATAAACATAATTACTATTTCTTTTTATTTCTTAAAATAAAAATTTGAATAATGCTACTGAAATAATATCAGTTCCACATTTTTTTAAAATTATAATACTTAATTGAAATTTGCCAACCTCAAATAATGATTCAATCATAATAAACCGAAGCTGAAAAATAAATTTATTATTCAATGAAATCAGTCAACCTTATCATGTGTCCGTGAGTAACATGAAAGCTGCAGACGATTTTCTCCCCTTCTTTTTATCCTAACCATAACTCCTCCCTCAACTTGCGTGACTGAATCTAAAATTAAAATGGCTATCAAAGACAGAAACAAAGGGCTGTCACACAAAATAGCTCATTCATCACATTTCATTCAGAGTCCCCTCCTTCTGCGGCTTTCACCTGAATACGATATAGACACTGAATAACTCAGTGAAAAGAATGAAGGGCAATGATTCACTTCTCATTCTTTTATTTCTATTGGTTGAAAAGAGATAATTTACTAGCTTATTTGTATACAGCTACAAAGGATATAGAACGCTGATTAAAAAGTTGATTTTAAAGAATATTAGTTTCAATAGGGACACGAAACAAATGTAAAAAGAAATTAGTAAATATGTGAACAGTATATTAATTCGCTCATTGTAAAGTTTATTTGTGTGTGTGTTTGTTTTACTATAAAATGGGGAAAACAATATTTTATGAAACTAGATACAATTTTGCATTTGATTTATTAAAGTGTGGCATAAAAATAAACGATTTATAAAAATAAGACACAAAATTAAATTAAGAATAAGCAGTACTAAAGATAAGAATAAAGAATGAGCTGTTGACTTTTAATAATTAACGTCTAGAAATTTTTGAACGATTTAAAGAAAATCGCAAAATAAGTCTTATTTACATCATTTTTTTTATTTCAAAAGATTATACAACTCTTATTCCCCAAAATTGTCTGTATCATTTGAAATTATGGGGAAAGAGCCAGGTAAATTATTATTATTTTTAATTCCTTTATCCGGCTGTTTTCAGGCTTCATTTCACGTTCCCACAATTTTTTATTCCAACTATATGTGTTTATACGAAAATTTAATGTTCAATACATTTTCACTTAACTTATTTAAAAATTTGTTGACATATCATTCATATTCCATTCGAGAGAAATTTAGAATTTGTGCTAATTTTTATAATTCTAACCGATGAAACAAACATTTTGAGGTATGTTTATTTATATTTTTAATCATGCAAGATTTTCCTAGAAATTGATACTAGGGTGCAAAGGAAAGGAAATTATATTAAGAATCTTTTTAATTTTCTTCTTTTGCAGATAAAAGAACACAAATTGAAAAATCATTTTATATATGTGCTTGTGTGCTTCAAACATACATTCTAGTTATCATAATCAATGAGAAAAAACTCAAAAATGAAGTGATTCATTAAAATTATGATGCATTCGATGAATTTTCTTTTTTTTACCAATGCAAGGATAGATGATATCAATAGCTAAACTAAACAAATAAATGCTCCTCGTTCCCGTTAAAGCGAAATATGACAGCTGCATTGTTCAATCATTCTAATTTCTAATAGAAAATTTTAATTTCTTTGAAAATTGCTTTCAAATTAGAAATGGAAACATAGAAATCATATCCGATTCTCAACTTCCCTCAGTAGTGATAATAAATGAATTCTTGTTTCAAAATTTAATTAAAGATTTTGTACAGATATTAATGATGCAAGAAATTTATAAAAATAGCATTGAAATTTCTGTTAACCGAAAATGATTCATCTAAAGATTTCTGTTTATCAAATTATTCATGAAATCTTATTTAAAAAGCAAATGTACCATTCCACAGATATCATTTCTAAAACCTCATATTGCTAATTATGAATGAATACAGAATACACACACAAAAAAATAAAATATCTTTCCTTCTTTGCCATTTTAATTAAATTAATAGCTTCAATATTTCGAATGAATATTTTACTTCATTTCCAGAAAGAAATTGAAATTCGTATTCTTGTAGTAAACGAAAAAGAACTATGCCAAATCCAATAAAAGAAAAGAGAAAAAACTCTTGTTAAATAAAAAATATATCTATATCTTCATCAACCATTTAAAAGGGAAAATAAAACAAGAACGAAAAATGAATTAAAAAGTAACGGAACCCACCTGTAACAGTTAGAAAAGTTCAGAAAGCGGTTGTCGTATTGCTAAAACGATTAAGATCCCATTTCGCTTAAACGCTCTCTTTCCTTTTCTCTAAACGGTTTGAAAAGTGCTCCTTCAAACACAGAACAAACCGCAAAAGCGACAGTCTCAATTTGATTTCTGTTTCTACCTTTCTATTTCCACTCCGTATTCGTTTGCCATTCGTTCACTCCCTTCAACTCTTCCCCCATGTTGCTTTCCCCCTCCTCTCCGGACACGTGATTAATGACGCAGCCACGAGCTCCGCTCCTGATTTGCCAGTCAATCGGTTTTCGCTTTCTTCTTCTCCCGCCGCTCCGTAAAAGAGAGAGCGAAAGAGATAAATGTTTACACAAACCGAAAGGCAGCTTTTATACGCCCCGAGTGGCAACAAGTGGGTTGTCATTTCATTTCTCTTTTTCTCTGCCTTTGTGTCGTCTGTTATTCCGATTTCAATTGCTGTGTGGGATTTTCGTTTTGGTTGTGTTGTTTTTATTTCAGATTTTTTTCTCCTTTTTATTTTGTTTCGCTTAGCTTTTATACTCTCTCGAGACTATTTTTCTCTGATGTTATTTTGCCGTACCTGCTTTTCTACTGTTTTATTGCTAAGCCATATTCGACAATAGAGTCGTAAGCGGATCTGGAGGGGAAGATGATTGTTATTTTTATTTTGCTGTTTTTGAAGGTCAACAAAGCGTATCATAACAGGTGCTGCCTTTTCTTTTTATTTCTTAATTTGTCTATATATTTGTTTCTCAGTATGCTGGGTTCTTTTTTTTTTAAGATTGCAATTTTTCGAAGTGATTTTTTTTAAGTACTCAACAGGGAGATAGATTTTTCAGTCGATCATAATTTTATTTTTATTACTTTTATTTTCTTTCTTTTTGGTTAAAAGTCATTGTAGTATTCAATTGCATCTGCACTTTTTTTTTTAAATGGTTAATCAAAGAAAAAGGAAGCGCGTATTATTTAAAAGATTTTCATTGTATCTTTTATGAATACAGTAATACTCAGAACTTAATATTTTACATTTTTCATTTTTTAAAAATGATTATCAGCAAATAAAATTCTTTCAGAAAAGCAAAATCTTTATTCTATTATTATTATGAAATTTTGCTTAAAGGGAAATGAAGCAGCATGTTTATACGAAAAATTAATATTCTTTTTACAGTTACTACGCTGTATATTTGTTTAATAGGATTAAATTAATACTAATATTAATATTGTTTTAAAAACCTAGAAACTGTACTTATTTTTAATTAAGAAAGAGAAGCTATTTTTTTTTCTCCGTTATCAGTATAAATTAGGAATTACTTTCTGATATAGGGAATTACTTCTTGAATTTCAATTTTTGTAAGACAGTTTGATATTTTAATATAAGAATATTTTATTGTATTTTATTCAAGACATTGTCCAGTGATATTTCCTCATATAACAAAAATAAAAATTTTAATAGAATAGTGAAAAATGTGATAGTATTCTACTGAAATGCTGAAAAATTGGATATTTAATACACACTTAGAAGAAATGTGTAGATCTATTTTATGTGATAAATTGATAAATTTTATTTTTATAAATATTTACGTAGTTAGCATTTTGGACAGTTTTCATTGTTACTCCTTACTTATATATACCTTCTGTTTAATTTCTATCTTTCTTAAATCATTCGCTTAATTATCTGTTTGAAAAATTCTGTCAGGAACAAATGAAGTATACTGAAAGTGAAATATACAATCTTACTGATAAAGTGTCTGGACCTTTAGAGAAAGAATGGCAAATGTTATGCTTATCAAATGCACTTTACAATTTATATTCATTTTCAAAATATAACAGATCTTTAAAGACTGTCTATAATAAAAGTAAGAAAGAATTCCGATTATTTTCTTTGAGATATATTCACTTTTTATGCCTTTGATTTAATTTTTTAAATAAATTTTGCATTCTTAAGAACAGACTAAAAATCGCTCTTTTATAGAATAAAATGTACCATTCTATTTTACTAAATATTTAAATTTTCTTCGAAGTCGTCTTGTTTCTTAAAAATTCCTATTTAAAATATACACATGGTCCATGAAACGCAATTAAATTTTCAAATCCTATGATGTTAATTTCTTTCTCAATGTAACCTTGGGCCTATGTTGAATATGAAAGATTTTATTAGTGCTATTTTTAGCAATGCTAGAAAATTACCGAACAGTTACAGACCATACAGAATTTCATTGCTTTAAGTCATTCCGTTAATAATTGTTGCGCATACATGCATGAGAATTTACAGATCAACAGATAGTAAACCTTCAAATTTGACAGCAATCTATATTTTAAGAATTTTTATCAAATTCTATTTAATTTTGTATCTTTTATATTTATCTAGTTCCCGTGAACTTGAATAATTATATGTGTGTGTGTGTAATGACATAGGTATAGAATTAAAATCCTAATTAATTTATTTTTAATTTTTTCTTTAATTTAGTCCCTATTAATTCTAAAAAATCTCTTATTTAATTTCACACGCTCTTTATAAAACTGCCATTTTCTGTATTCTCTCACATTCTGAGTGCAGGAAAAAAATCCTTAAGGTTTACTTTTTTTTAATATCTAAATTTCTTAAGACAACACTTGTCAAAATATCAAAATTTCAGTGTAAAATCAATGAAGGGAAAAAATTTGATATCTTCGTTGTTTAGCGATATAGACTGACGCACTTCTTATCACTAACTTTTTGTAAGGAAATTATGCCTTCCTGGTAAAAATAATCGTAAAGTTTATATATATATATATATATATATATATATATATATATATATATATATATATATATATATATATATATATATATATATATTTATATTTTACCAAAGTTATGTTTAGCCAAATATATGTTTTACTAATTTAGAGAAGTCTGAAATATAAAGATTCGTCAAACTACCGAAGTCTAATTTTTTGATGATAACCATATTTTCTCTATGCATCATGCACAAGAGAATAAAAATTAAATAATTAGTAAATCTGAAATTCCTTCTCTATTTATTGAACTGAAACTAAAAATTGTTACAATACACCTAATATCATATATACTTGCTCAATATATATTCATCTCAAATATAAAGAATTCCATTCTATGCCTTATCTGTCTTTTGTGATAATATCCGAACCAATTATAAACTTCCCAAGAAACAGAAGTAGAGAAAATGGCTCCATGAAGAACAAAAACTACTAGACACCGAAACATTCTTCCAAGTTTCATAACTATACCAAAGTAATGCAACCACCAAGTCTATTCCATACTATTTCATTCGATTTCGTATTTATTCCACAATTCTCCATCTCCACCTGTTCAGTAAAAGCATTTCCGTGTTTATTTCGAGCAATATCCCCCCAGTCGCTCATAAGAATCCATCTGTCCGCTCATGAATTTTTACGCTTCCTGGATGTAATAGCATCCGTTAATGCTCATAGTCAACGTAATTCACTGTACGTTTTGGTTTTCAGCCCTTTCTTTTGCCTAGCTTTTTTCCTTTATGCTTGCAATAATAATAAGAAGTAATAAGGAAGCTTCCCGGCCCGAGGCATTTGGTTAATTTAGAGGGTCTTAATTTCTGATTTCCAACCTTTTTATCCACGTAATAAAACAGAAAATTTGGAAAACGTACCACTCAGTAGAATGATTTTTTTCTCTCTCTCTCTCTCTTTTGCCCAGTATACCTTGAATACTAATGAGAACTAAATGGAAAAGTATATGGACATTTTTAAAGTAAATATAGATTAAAAATAAACAAACATCCAATGTGTTTTTAGTATAATTTAAGGTTACTTTAAAAAGCTGAAATCAGGACGAATTTCGCTTACAATAAGTGGGCACACACTTAAAATATTTTTTGTAATGTAAATTAGCAGATATGTTCAGTTTTAGTTATGGATTTTAAGAATTTAATACACATATTCTAACACGTGAATCTTGGAATCAAATCTAAATAAAAAAAAATTTCTTACATATTTTATTACATTTATTTATAAATATGTTTGACTTACAGGGAAAAGATTTAATAACTTGTAACTTGTTAAAGGAAAAAGAAAAATGATAATTTAAGCATTTCGTTTTCAGTCATTGTACAGAAATTTAAAAAAAGGAAGAAAAGAATATCAAAACTTACCCTAACTTTAGAATTAAGAAAAAATCATATACGCGTTCGCTGTAATGAATATTAGACATTTGAAGAGGAGGGGAATTTAGCAAACATGTTTCTTTACAATTGGCTAGAAATAATTAAAATTTAACGTTTAAATTTAAAATAAATGCTACATATTAAAACATAATGGACCTGGCTATATCATAACAAATTAAAAATCCTCTCCTTACTTAGTTAAAAAAAATAGTTACTTGACTTTTTGCATACCTAAATTTTTAAAAAATTTAGATAAATTCTAATTAATATATCATTTGTAACAAAACCGTTTTTAGTAATTTTTTGATTAATTTTCAAAACCAAATTTCCTAATGTTTGGAAAATGATTAATCAAGAATTTAAAATTATTTTGGCTATTAAAATAAAGTCCAATTTTATAATTTAATCTAGAACATTCATTCTTATTTAACATTCACTTTTACATAAGCAAACCATTTGTTTAAACACTAGATATTTTTAAAGTACCTTTTAAAATCTCGCAACTGAAACTAATTTATTTTCAGGACACCTTTGGGTTAGATATTTTAGTTTTGAAGATAGCAGAGTTGAGAAACTGAAAAGAATAAGATTGACTAAATGGAAGGTTTCTTAATTTTAAAAGCCAGACATTTGAGGATATTGATACATTTTTCGTTCTAATGAGAAACAATGCTCAATCTGTTAGATTAAACACTCTCTCTGTTCTATCCAAACTCAGAAACTTTTAAAATTATCTCACAATATTCGCTTGAGCTAATTATCTGTAAAAACCGGACTAGTATTCCCTTTTTATCACATCACTGGTGTTTAAGTCTGAAACTTTACATGAAAGACAAACCTGCCTAATTTCAGACGATTTCGAACATAAATGGATTAAAAAGTCCACAGCTTCCGCTTGAGGAACCCAGCCTATACAGTCAGTATCTGCCCTAAAAATCCTTCAAAACCAATGGAATCCCACCGGGACCGCTAGCACATCAAAAACGGTCTTTTCTAACAACAGCACACCTGCGTAAAGATGAAAGACCCTCCTTCTGTTTTACGATCACCACCACACCAACCCCAGTTACAAAACCCCATAAACACGGGAACAGTACGTCGAAGTATGGGGAAAGGTTTCTTGATTACCAATAAGGCACCAAGTGCGATTATTCGCGGCGTTATCTGCCCAGCACAGAACCTCTTGTTAATGATTTACAAAAGAAGGCTTGCAGAAGGCAGCCTCCGGCCCTCTTTTGTTTGCCTCCTAAGATCATTTACGCGCTCTTGCGCTTCTTCTTCTTCCTCCGTGAAGATGCTGAGTGAGTTGAAGTGAAAGTGAATCCGCGATAAGAAGGGGGCCAGACACGCCGGTGGTAATTTTTGGTTTCGCACCGTTGATGTTGTTCTGAGATTTGCGAAAGGGAAGGGGGCTGACTTGGAAAACAATAGGGTTTTTAAAGAGGGGCTAGGAAGGTACGGATGAGTTCTTTCATAAACCTGTTCCACAGTGATTAGATCTGTGAATTCAGATTGCCTGAATCGTAATGTGGGTAAAGGTTAGCTTTGTTCATTAGCTTGATTAATCTGAATTTTATGATGGAATAAAACTGAAGCATTATTTTAGGATCACTTTCCGATGGAAGTGTAAAAGTTTTCATTAAAAAAGAGGAATTAAATTTGACGACTTTTGATAATAGTATAGAGGAAATAAGCATTTTATCGATTCCATTATCAATTCCTATCAGGAATGGAGTGATAATGAATAAACTAGTTTCATTGATGTCCATTGATGGCACTTTTTATACTGTTCAATGCTGATTGCCTGGTTTATTATTTAAATCAGTATGGTTTATTGTTTAAATTGGTTTGTTATTTTTATGCTGAGTGGGAAAAACTTATTAGTGATTATCAATACTTTTTGATTTGGTATACCTAATCTAAGTTCTGATAAGACTACGATGATGGAATAAAATTAAAGCATTATTTTAAGATTACTCTTCTATGGCAGTGTGAAAGTTTTCATTAAAAAAGAGGAATTGAATTTAACGACTTTTATAATTCTATGGAGGAAATAAGCATTTTATCAATTCCTGCCAGAAATGATGTGATTATGAACAAATTAGTTTTATTCATGTCCACTGATTTCACTTTTCATATTATTCAAGATTGATTGCTTGGTTACTCTGTAATAAATTATTTATTATTACGCTCGATGAGAAAAACACATCGGACTTTATCATAATTTTTCGATGTACTGGTAATTTTGTAAAGCTGGGTGAGGTAATGGAATAAAATAAAATCATTATTTTAGGATCATTTTACAATGAAAATGTAAAGTTAAAAAGGGGAATTAAATTTGACGACTTTTGCTCATAGAATAGAGGATATATAACAATTTATAATAATAATCATTTTAATATTGCTTGATTCTGTGGTAACGGGATGACTGACTGTAATTAAAAAAAGGACAGAGGAAATAATTTCTTTCTTTTTTTCTTTTTCTTCCATTTTCAATTAATAAAAATCATGTGATAATGAACAAATTAGTTTTATTCATATCCATTGATGCAACTTTTTATATTGTTCAAGCTTGAATGCTTGGCAGTGATGCAAAATGTTAGTTTATTACTATTTTGGATGGTTAAAATACATTAGAGATTATCATAACTTTTCTATTTGATATATCTAATCAACGTCCTGATAATTTGGTAAGTTGTTGCGATGAAGTAAAAAAATTAAAGTATTACTAAAGGATCGTTCTCCAATGCACCAGTATTGCCAAGGATGGCTCTTGCGTCAGAAAATAAACCAAACCAAACCAAACTACTCTCCAATGGAAATATTAGTTTTAATTAAAAGGAGGAGTTGAATTTCACGACTTTTGTTAATATTAAAGAGGAAATATAACAGCGTTATAATAATCCCTACTTATACTGCTTAATTCTGAAATAACAGGATGACTGGCTTCAATTAAAAAATATAGAGGAAACAATCACTTCTTTTTTTCTTGTTCTATTATCAGTTGATATATGAAATGGCGTGATAATGAAAAAAATAGTATCAGTGAGGTACACTGATAGCACTTTTAGTGCTGTTTAAGGTTCATTGCTTGGTTATGCTGTGATGAACTACTTTATTATAACGCAAGATGAAAAACAAAAACTAATTAAAAATCCTCAAAACGTTCCGATTTTGTTACTTTTATCCGATGTCCTGATAATTTCGTTAAGTTGGAAGCACACAAATACGAATAATTCTCAGATAACTATAATTTAAAACATTGTACCACCCAGAAATAAAATAAAAACTTAATTCTAAAAATAAAATTAATTGACTTAATATAAAAATTGCTTTCAAACAAAGAGTTACAATAAATTAGCGGTTTTAAAAGATATTTCTGTTTTGTCACATACATGGAGTGTATTATGATTCCGAAATATATCCCGTATTATCATAAGAAAATAAAAGACAGAAACAAATAACGAAAGTTGTAGAAATATATCTGTCATCAATCAGATAACAACTGAATTTCATATGAATAATTTTTCTCTTTTGAATAATTTGAAGCAATAACACATTTAAAGTCGAAAAGAGGTGAATAAGACCATATACTATATTGCAAAGCTCTCAGATCTTGTTACGTTGTAAAACATAATTCGGCGAAGGAGAAATAAGTTGATGAATTTTTGATGACATCCTTGTCGCTGAAATTAATAAGGAACCTACAGGAGACTAAATAAACACTTTTCATTCAAATACGTAAAAAAGGGTTTTCACTGTATTAAAGTGCAGGATATCAATGCTAGACTCATGCTCTCTTTTTAGTATTAGACAGAATACATAAAAACGACAGTTTCAGCATCTTAATGACGATAAATAGAGTCTGGAACGTAATATAATATTACATACACAGTATTTATTGATGGCTTAGCAATGGCAAATAATATATACTTTTCGCCCACTTTTATTTTGCCTACTTGCTTTTAAAAAGGGGCAAAAACATTCGAATGCAGTAATTTCAAAACTTATAGACACTGCGTCCCACTTTTTTTAGAAATCGAATCTACAGTGATTCATCTCATTCTCAGCGCATTCACTTTCTTTATTCGTATTTTCAATTTAATTATTGTTTTGCAGCCAACAGCATATATATTTTTTTTAAAAAGGTTTTATAAGACCAAAAAGAAAATTTCGCCAAAACAAAAACCATTTAGTATTAAATATAATAAATGCTTACTCAAATAACAAGGAGTTGTTTCGAAATTAAGGCATAAACAAACTGAATTGAACAATCATATCGAACAATAATTTCTAATTAGAAGAAGTGAATCTGAGCTGACATAAGTCGTTCGTTTGCGTATTGGACCTTTTTTTTCCTTTCTTGTTTTATTACTATCATAAAACATGATTTCATTCCCATATTACATTTTTATAAATTGTTAAAAAATATTAATAAACAAAAATAAAAACATGCATGCATTTTTCACAGCTTGGGAACTCTTATATTCCTCCCCAGTTCAGCTTTAATAGCTCGCTAATTCCAACAGCATTTTTTTTTTCATTGTAACACCATTGCCTATTTTCAAAAACTAATTAAAAGTCTTTTTCACGAATATAGGTAAATATCACAGAAAAGGTTTTATTTATCGATATCACTGCATTTCATTTGCATGCATTTTTTATATTTCTTTTTTAACGTTCGTTATAGTTTTAAAGAGAAAATTTGCAAGTCTTCCTGCATTTCAAACAAAAGAAGAAAAAAAAAAGATGCAAATTTTGTGACTTTTCTAATTGCCAAACGAAAAAGAGAAGTAGAATTGCAGAAAAAATATGCACCTGTATAAATTTCCACATGAGAAACAACGATAAACTTTTGCTATACAAAATGTCCTTAGTCGGAAGCAAGAAACTTCCTCTACTACATTAGTTAAACGAATGAACCACAAAAATCGAACTTTCATATTCGCACTGAACTGAAACCTCATATTCGGTAACACCTTTAAGTAATTACAATCGAATTACAGAGCCGACGGAGCAATCCAACTCTCTTGGTGAAACAGAATTAGAGAGCGCACAGGGGTAAGAAACCTGAAGAAAAAAACATCCACCCAAACTCTTCCTTCAAAATAAAATTATTAACGCCACATTCTCATCCGCATATACAGACACACAAAAATCGCGAATTCCTTTTTCTTAGTTAACACTTAAACCGGATCAAAAGGTTTGAGGAGGAGTAAAGAAAGGGAACTATGCGGTTGCTAATCCAATAGAAAGAGATTCCCCTATCTAACACTCTGCATGTGCTGTTTGGTGTATAAGGCACACGGGGTGTGCACGCATGCCTGAACACAGTCAGATAAAACCTCTTCGCACAATGGCTTCCTTGGTGCTTAATTAAGAAAGGCAAGGGGGTGTTGGAAGGGGTGGAGTTGTTCGCTTGCGGTGCATGATTAAATTACTACATTTCTTTCCCCAGTTTTAAGAGAGGTTGTAAAAGATAGCGATTAGGTGCGTTTAAAAGCGCGTTTTGGGATGCGATGAAGATGAGGGTTGGAAGAAGGAGAGGGAGGTGGGATGTAAAAATTGGGAAAGGGTGAGCGAGGGTTAGGTATATGTGTTGTAAAGTAAGTTATGTATGAATGACAAAGAGATGTAAATCTGAAATTCGATTAATTTTTTTTGTTTAAAATATATATTAAAAATTCTGCCTATAATTTTGGAATGGGGGAGTATGTAAAATAATGAAGAATTTTTGCTCACATAGTTTTTTTAATAATAAATTGTGATACTCAATAATAAGATTATACTGCATCAAAGATTTAACAGGATAACTGAAATTTCTCTGTTTGAAACTGATTTGACGATTAATACTATGTTTTGCATTGGCGTCAACAACTGAATTTCAAATTCAAAAGCATGTATTGAACAAATTATATCTTCACAAGACCAATATGATTCATAAATAACCTTGCTACGCCGAAAATTCATATTCTATTATAATATTTATTTATATGTTTAGATATGTTCATGAGGAATAAGGCATTTTTCAAAACTAAACAGCAGTGAATGGTTCAAAAATAAAGTTACCAAAAGAAACCATGAAGAAATTATAAAAGATATATTTGTAATTATAATTTAGATGACTTTTTAAAAATCGGCAACAAAATGCATCAAATAATCGGAATTATTCTCAAGGTAAAGACAAGCAAATCGTCAAAAATTAAATAAGTGTTTCATTTTCAATACCTAATAAAAAAAATTTAAGCTAATATTATTCTATAAAGTATCACATTTACTACTTGGTGCAAATTTCGAGTTTTATGTTTAGAAAAGGTACACCGGAAATGATGAAGTAAATAGGAAAAAAATATCAGTAAAATCTTCCAGTCTGCTTTCCAGGTCCCAATCAGGGATAAAAAGTAAGAAAGAGAAAGAATGGTTAAAGTTGCTACTAATATTAGGATTGAATAAAAACAATGAAGGAAATTATGATTATTGGGAAAGGGGAGTGGTATGTCCTTTTTATGTCTTAATGTCTGATGCATTTATAACAAATGCACGAAAAAATATTATACTCTGGGCGCCATTTGCCATTGACAATAACTGAAGATTCATATTATATCCCAAACACTACTTAATCTCCCTAAGTTGCTGATTCCACTTCAAGTGGCACTTAAAACTGAAGATATCTAATCACTCCATCAGTACTGAGATATCTTTTAAGAAATATATTTTATCCTTTCCCAACAACGATAAATTAAACTTTTAAGAAGGATGATGCTAAAATGGCAATTATATGAATAAATGTATACAGCAAGGTTTTAAAATATTTGATAATAATTATGTTTATTGAAAATATGATATGAATTGAGTTTTTTAATTAAAAAAAATAATTTATACGGATGAGTAAATTTAAAGAAATTCCTTGTAAAGTGAAGAAATTCAAGTTTAGACAAACAGAAAGTCAAATAAATCATAAAATCTTTCGATGCATGATAATATAATACAACGGAACCAAAAATGCAAGGTCAAAACCATTATTCATTGATAAATAAGAAAATAAAATTCATTTTCCTGTGATTGTCAAAACCACGATATTACCATGATAATCTATATACTTAATATTTTAATAAGTAACTACATGCAAAATAAATATGATTTCAGCATTTCTTAAAATTGTAAAATAGATTGTAACCGAAATCAAATATTGTGCACTTTAAATTTTTCAACATGAATGTAAAAATATTTCCTAAATTCATTAAAAGAAACACTACAAATTTCTGAATTTCTTATTCAACGATGCTAACAAGAAATTATTTCCAAACGATTAAAATATTTTTAAAATGTAGAGTAATAAAATTTCAAAATAGAGCAATTAAGTAGTCGCCTAATTAAATTTCAATTTACTATTTTTTATGTCGGTTTCTAAATCAATCTTTTGAAATTCTGCTTATTTTAAATAACCTTTTCTACAAGCTTAACCATCTGTTTTTAAAATTAAATCATTAGCGAAAATTAGTTTCTATACGTAACTTTCCAGGCAAATTGAACTGATAGGGGAAAAAATATATTCCTTACATACCCATTTCCTGATTCAAAATACAAAACGTTTGTTTCTATTCTTGATGTAAAAATAATTTTTCTAAAAATAAATATTCTTTCTGAATAATTCTTTTAAATATTCTGAAAGAATATTTAAAATTGAACAAAAATACGTAATATAAAAATTTCTCAAGATGATGATATGGAGATGCTAAAACCTTACTGTACTTCTGTTTATCACCAAAAGAACCTCCGCGATCTTTTAAACAACCTCTTCTACAAAATCCCACTCCACCTGCACCTCATTCCCGGGAATCCCTTTTATCACCTGCAAGAGAACATCTTACACATATCTGCTTCGATATATTTTT
>JAPMOQ010008542.1:0-16771 GCA_026543055.1 Argiope trifasciata | reverse complement strand
ACACACACACACACACACACACACACACACACACACACACACACACAGGGTAATTTTAAGTTAAAGTTTCAAAACGCCGTAATAAAAGAATTACTTATGCCAATGACGTCAGTGGTCAGTAAACGTTCAAATTTGAAGGAATGTTATTGAAGAAGGCAGAAAGTGTATATCAGAAGAAAAAAAATTAGTTTCAAATTTTAGCAACAGATGGTGCTGTAAGCGGCAGATTATGACGAAAAATGAGGAATTAGTCGTAAAACAACGGCTAAAGTGTAAGTTACACAATAAAATGCATGGGCAAATTAGAAATGATGAGTAGTTTTATTTGCATGATTGTACATATCACATCGAAAAGGACAAATCGGTTTCAAGAATTTGCAGCGACATATAGCTTAAGAACCATTCATCAAAGAATTTCGAAAATATCGCAGAAAACAAAACATGTTCCATATGGTGTCCACTGTTGTGTGCAGCAAGTTAAAAGCAACAGCATGCTTCACAACAGATTGGAATGTCTTCGAGGTGATGCTGAGAATGTTTTACGAAATGTGTGTTTTTAATTTCTCTAAATTTGCAACCGGAGCACGAAACACAACATTTTCAAATAACCCATGGCCAGAGGTCAGACGGAGTAAGATCAGGTGATCGGAACGGCCAAGCTGTAGTGAAATGGTGTCTGATAATCCGAACATTTCCGAAATGGCGCTTCAGCAGCTGCTTCAAGAGATGTGCAATGTGCGGAGGAGAGGCATAAAAATCCATCCACATATCCACGTTGTTGCAGAGCTGAAATGATGTGGTTACGCAAAAGAGAAGCATAGTGATGACCAGTGATGGTAGCGCTAACAGGACCGGAAGCACCAATCTGCTCGAAAAAATATGGCTGTAGGATGAATGGTGTCGTAAAGCCGCACAACACCGTGAACAGGATGAAGTGGTGCGGGGTTGCTTTGTCAGTGGATTTTCTGTTGCCCATATTCGACAATTATGGGTATTGACGTACTCTGCCAGATGGAAATGGGCTTCAACTGTTTATAAAATTTTCCACGGCCTTTCATTATCCACTTCCATGTGAGCAAGAAATTCTAACGGAAATGTCTCTCTTGCTGGCCGGTCAGATGGAAGCAACTCCATGGCTAATTTTGTACGGATAGCATTGCAGGATGTTTCGTACAAGTTTCAATGCTATGCTCGTAAGTCTGTCCAAGGATCAGGCAATTCCTGGTGCACTGCGCAGTTGCATATCAACGGTCGACCCATGCTGTAATGGCATGCCCACTTCTTCAACTACCACCGAATGCACTCGTTTTCTCCCTCTACCAGGTTGCACATCAAACGAACTTGTAGTTTCAAATTGTTGCATCATTTTTTTCAGAACTACGGTACTCGTTGGACAAACGCCTTATTTTATACACTTCAGTGTCCTGAACTTTTGCAGAGTTACTCTTACACAGTCATCGTTCTTGTAATACAGTTTAAGTTTCAAAACTCTATAAAAAAGAACCACTGTTGAGAATGACGTCAGATTTTAACGCATGTTGTCGAAGAAGATAGAAAGCTTATGGCAAACGAAAAAAAGTTCCAAATTTAAGAAACAAATGGCATTGTAAGCAGCAGAAGATGAAAATTAAAATACCTGTCATACGCACGACACATTTCAGTGTTATAAAATTGCCAGGTACACGGCTGTTTCTCATTTCACGTTTCAGACGTTAGTCATGGGTGCTTCACTGCAGGAATGCACTCTGCTGACACATATATTTCACAAGTATTTTAATTAATTAATTATACGGTCACTGTTATATTTCAAAGATTGATCAAGTGAAAAATGGATTATAAATTCTACTTTTTACGTACATATAATAAATCAAGTTATATAAAAATGCCTAGTTAAAAAAAGTGAACATTCAAAATGTCTCTAACATTAACAAAATGAGTTAGGCATTATTAAATGGGGAAACACACGGTTGAGAACCTAATATGTAATTAGCCTTCGCATAGCGTAATACGCTGCGCGATTTAATAACAGCCGAAAGGTACGATACCTCAGCAGGATATGACATCAATTTATATTCAATAAACCATCTACAACATAGTTTTATAAAACCAACAAGATGGAAAAACTTTAGTATAAAATATTTTTGAGCAATGCATCTTCTAGAAGCTTTCAAATTCCTTCTTTATAATTAACACCTTGCACCTGTTGTGCCAAATCATTGTTACAACCATATCAATATGCAATAATTAAAAAAAGGTAATGTATAAAAAAAACTTTAAATAACAAAATTTAAATGAGTACATAAAATTTGTCAGACTTTAAAAATGCAAAAATTTGAGCATATGGTGTCTTACCAAGTAATAAAGGTTCACGTTTAGAGAAAATATCAAACGCTGAGCATTGAAAAGTGGGCATTCTGATATTATATGTTGGACATACAGACATTTGACAGTCACATTGAGAGCAAAGAGGTGGTTGTTCACCCAGCAACAAGAGAAGATGTGTGTATCTGGTATGCCAATACGCAAACGTGTTAATACTGTGTCTGCTTTTCGATTTGGTAATGAAGACCATGGTTCCACATGAGGTTTTATAGCATGTAGTTTATTGTTAGTTTCAAGGTCCCACTAAGATTGCCATTTGGAATAAAGAAGCATTTTAATGTGCTTATTTAAGTCGCCTACAGGAATAGATGTGATCGATGGAATATTTGCCAATTTAGCAGCCTTGTCTGACTTCTCGTTGTCCAGAATTCCTTGAGGGCATGAGGCTGCTTAAATCAATAATGTGCCTCATTTCAAACGAGGTTTTATGGCATGCAGTTTATTGCTAATTTAAAGGTCCCTCTAAGATTGCCATTTGGAATAAAGAAGCATTTTAATGTGCTTATTTAAGTCGCTTACAGGAATAGATGTGATCGGTGGAATATTTGCTGATTTAGAAATCTTGTCTGGTTTCTCTTTGCCCAGAATTCCTACATGACAGGGCATCCATGAGAGGATATATTGGTTAGTAAACAAAAATCACTATACTGCGCTTACATTCGACGAATAATTTCGGCGGGGAAAAAATTTGTCGTAAACAAAAAGTAAATATCTGCTCTCGTTTCCTCGTAGGTGTAGATCGTCAGTTCAGCTTCCATATTTTACCATCTGCTCCACTTCAGAGATTAATGCGAGAATAAAAGTGTGACTCACTGCAGAGACGTTTCGTGACTACACAAATTCAATTACCAGACTCTGTAAAGATTAATTGCAAAAGTACTTTTATGTTTAAATCCATCTTATATTTGTTTTTAAAAAATTGAGTATTTCAAATTTTAACGATCAAATTTTCTAAATGATTTTTTGCTTACTTTTTGATAAACTAGAATTTTGAAATTTTGTGCACATATGCCTCCTTTATGACATAAAACTCTTTTGCTTTCAGAATTTAAATATCTGCTAATGGATTGATTTAATCAAATTTCAATTTCATGCAAGGAGCATCGTATTTCTATGAATCAAAAAAAATCTCAATATTACATAATATTTCCAATAATGAATTATTAAAAGATGATTAAGACATAGAAGTAATTAAAAAAACAAAAATGTAATAAGAATCATAATTTCAAAAAAAATGTCTTAACATATTTTTAAAGTAATTTTTTTAAAATAATTTTTTGTTTAAGATACATTTTTATTATTCTTACAGTAATTTTTCTTTTTTTCTGAAATTAATATGCTATAATTAAGTTAATAATTCCTCTTTAGAAAAAAAAAAATTCCTTTTGTTTAAATTTGTAATTCAATACAGTGTTCATGAAAATGCAATAAGTGATTGACATAAAATTATAATGTGAGATTATAATCGTCAAAAATTATATAAAAAATCATGTTACAAAAATTTATTAAAACATTTTAATGATGGAATGTAGACATATAAATTATTATGTGAAATTTTAGAAGTTTTCTGTTATAACGTTAGAAAATATCGCTGTACAAAATTTTCGAGAGTATAGAAATTTTTCATATTTTTACCCTATCAAAACTTTTGAAAATAATCATTTTTATGACATTAAATTGATTCATACAAATTCGAATTCATGCAAGTTTTTCCTAAATTCAAGATTTTTTTAAATAAATCTCTTACCTAACATATTACAAAACACTTCATTATTCTAATGCGATCCAAACTACTTAATTTATTTCGTCAAACATCTAATTTCTTGACTTTCAGCCATTGTTGTAAACTATTGAAAAAAACACAAACCTTTTTACATCTTAAAAATAAAAGAATAATCACTATCAACTTAAAATTTAGATTACCCTTGATGTTATGATTTTAATGACATTGTGATGATGCGACTCTAGAAGGATAGCTCTTATATCTAATAAACTGAAAATAGATAAGGCTATTAAAATTACAAGGTTTTGGTGAATTCAATGTTTAAGGATATTTTCTTCTGATGGTCATGATTGCTAAGTTATGAATACATGATTCAATTGGGAATTATTCTAACAGTATTCGCAAAAAAGTAGTTGATTATCTAAGACAGAAAATTTTTGGAGTAAATAAAGAAAAAATATCCCAAATTGTAGTATTATCAAAGTGAACCGAATTTCTGGCTTATAATCAATGATAATGCTGGAGAAAGATAAAATAAATTCTGAAATATAACAAAATATAAATGCATTAGAAAAATAACACATAAACAAAAAATGAAACTCTGCTAAACAACCACAACTGCAATCGCCCCTCATCAGAGTGCGTTCTTAAATCGCTACTCTCAAAAAATAAATATAATTTGAAACCTTTTCTGTTGAGCCCACATCTACATAATATATGAGGGGAAATAAGTAAGTTACATCAATGAATGTCCGACCCATCGAAAGGCACACGGAGGAATGAATACCGAATGATCGGACGGTCGCAACAGCAATTTTGTCGGGAAGTGTGATTGCTTTCTAAGGGTCATCTCCGGTCACGGTACAACCCTTCTTTAAAGAAACACGTCCCGTCATTGACGGGAGGAGTCGGACCACCACCCTTCCGTGTACCCTCTAGATTGGCGATGTCCAGCTACCATACCAGAAGAATCTCACCCTCATTTCGAGAAGCCCCTTCAGGAGGGACAGTCAAAAAGTAAAAGGGTTGTTGCAATTTCTCTTACCAGGTTTTAATAACATCGAGGGACTTTTGCAACTTCTTTTACCAGGGTTTGATAATACCGAGGGACTTTTGCAATTTCTCTTACCAAGGTTTGGTAACATCAAGAGACTTATGCTCTTTCCATGATTTGATAGCATCGAAAGACTTTTGAAACTTCTCTTACCAGGATTTGGTAGCAACGAGGGACATTTTCAGCTTCTCTTTATCAAAGTTTAATAACATAGAGGGACTTTTGCATCTTCTCTTACCTGGGTTTGGTAACATCGTTAGTATTCAACGCATAATTAGAGTAGTCAGCAACACTTCTAGGCAACATAAAATTCATAATATAAAATTTGGAGTGTAGCAGACCATTAAATATTTCAGCTCAATTATCGTTCTGTATTAAGGAGAGAATGAGAGCAGTTATTAACTTCTTGTTTATATAAGATGTTATAATTGAAAAAAATATTTGCCCAATGCCGACGTAGTATGGTGACAGCGGTTTTGGAATCTTAAGATCTAATGGATAGACAGTTTCAAGCAGAGAAAAACTTCTTTTCCTAATTCATTTTATTCATGAAGTAAAACTGTGAACACGAGGAACTATTTTGATGCTTAACGAACTAAATTAAATCAGGCAATCAGATCAAAATATCATGGTAAACAACGAAAACCTGTCATTCTCCAGCCAGATACCACTCTGCCACGTTCGGTCCAATGGATGGCTTAAAGAATAAAGGATTTGGGATTCGAAGTTCTGGAACAAATCCGTACAATACAGAAATGGATCCAAACGATTTTCTTATGTTTTCACTGTTGAAGAAAGCGCCAAAAGGTAGAAGATTTTCAACCAATTAAGAAGTCATTGATGCGAGGAAAATGTTTTCACGAATACAACCGAAAACCTTTTTTTCAAATGAAATCGAAACATGTGTGAAACGTGTGGGAAAGGGTGTTGAAGTACTGCGTGACTATGTGGAAAAATAAAGCATGTTTCCAATTTGTTGTCATTAAAATAAATGTATCTTTTCTTAAATGTTTTTTTTTTACTTTTTGATTCTTCCTCGTAGATTTAAGAGTGTTTGGAATTCTCTAGAATGATCTCGGATAATCCCAAAAGAGATATTTCGATATTTTTCTTATATTTTCGAGAACAGTGTTTTTGTGAAATTCGTCGTCCAGTCTATTGACAGTACTGAGAACTATTGTTCAGAGATCTGTTCAAAAGCCTTGGAACTACCTCCTCCCCTACGGTACTGCCCAGTAAAAATACATGAGCACATCTGAAAAATAAGTGAACATATTTTAAGTCAGATGCTTAAAGTTCATTGCACTTTTTAACCGAGATTATTACTTCTGATAAATCTTTTTACGTATTTTTAGTTAATCAATCAAAAGTAAATCAAAATAATTGCTCTGTTAAGTATAAGCTTCTGCTGACATAGCATCATTTATTTTCTAAAGAAAAGAAATAAATTATTTTCAAAATATAATAGAAATCACCGATTCAATCAAGATTGGGAAAAGGGAACGGAAACTGAGATATAAATTCGGAAATATTTTTTATTCTAAAACAATTGAATATTCATCGACTTCAAACAAAACTTTTCTAACATTGACATTTTGATCCCTCATTCCAAATATGTCTGGAACTTTTCTAAATTAAGTATTGTAAAAGGTTCGTATTTGTCAGTTTAATGCACTTCTTCCCTAATTGGTTAGAGGTAGACATTGCAGCCTGATCTGTAGATTAATCCTTATTAATGATGGTATTCGGACGCTTTGCGATATCCTTATTTTACTCATTAACTTCAACATATAAAATATCACTCTTATAATTGCTTAGGTATTGGTCATTACACAAGAGGATTCTACTCTTAATATTTCTGACTGCAATTTAAGTGCTTTAATTACTAAGGATTTCAATATAATTCTAGGTTTGGAAAAATCCTAATTGGAAAAGTTTTTTAGCTGGAATGCATTCCTTTTCGATTACTTAATTATTATTATCAATTTTGTTAAAAATTCCTGGCAGAAACGTTTCTGGCTTTAGATGTCATGTAGGATATGTTTAATATACTTGCATGTTCTAAAATGTTAATTAATTAATTAAATAAAAGTTTATTGACGTCTAAAAGTTTATTTTTATTAATTAAACTTTTAAATATTGTTTAGATTTTTATTTTAATCAATTAAATATTTACAACTTTAATTAATATTTAGAATTTAATTTTAACTCAATAATAAACTAAAGTTTTAATTATTGTTTGAATTTTGTTTTATATGATTCATTAATTAAAATTTTAAGTAATATCTATAAATTTATTTTAACAAATACATTAAATGAAATTTTAATTGCTGTTTAGAATTGAATTTAAATTTATTTTTTAAGTAAAATTTTATTTAATTTCCAGAAAATTATTTTAATTAACTAATTAACTAAAAAGTAAAAATATAGAAATTAATTTTAATTTTAATTAATTAAAAAAATATATTTCAATTAATTTATCTGAATGATTTGACAAAAAATCTATGTATGAAGACATGTTTATTATACGTATATAAATGTTAAAAAACTCGAGCTTTAAGTAATTCTTACGGAGAAGTCTTGAAACTGTCGTCAATCGTGGATTCCCGGCGAGTAGTCCTGATTTCAGAGGTGGTGAATAGTAGTTCGGAGTCATCGAAAGAATACCGAAACAACGGTGGAGTGCTGAATTGCTGTGCGCCCATCCTGTTGCCGTCGTAGCCCCTCGTGTACGAAGTAGTCATGAACTGAGAAGTAGTCTCGATTCGAAGTAGTGAATCGGCAATGAAATTGAGAAGAGACAGCGGAATTTTCAGCCACCTGGAGAGACACTAGAGCAAAGCTCCGAGGATTCCCTCTTCTGTTGAATCCTGTCTGACCGCTATGAGTGCTGTGGACGTCGTCACTACTGATTTATATTTGTTTATTACTCTTGATATTTTGGACTACTGACTGCTGTAGATTGCTGCTATATGCTGTCCTGTGTGTTCGTCTCGGCTGTGTATAGTTGTCCTTGTACATATTTGAAAAAAAAGTAATATATTTATCATATATCTTTAAATAGTTGTCGTCTTTGAGCTGTCATGTCCTCGTGTAAATAAACATTGTCATTGTTTTTCTTCACTCCATGCAAACCCACAGCGCTAAAAAATGAACACGACGGATAGGAAATCCCTACCGATATAAATGAAATTTGTAAAATAGTATTAATATCAATTGTCCGAATATGTAAATTTTATTGTAATTTTAACAAAGAAGACCGTCTGCAAATATATCGGTATTTTCGGATTTATATAACTGCGATAACTAAATAATGCAGATATTTAAATATTTTAAATTTATTAAGGATTTTTTTTGATAAAAATTGTAATTTTGTTTTTAATCGGTTGAAAAAGAAAAAATGTCCCAGATTCTTTTTCAGTTTTCGTATTTAACTACGAAGAGGAAAGATATTATTTGCGGTTTCTAAAATTAAAATTTAAGCCTTCATGGCGTTCTCCTAGATGCACAAATTTTGTTTTCTCGTATGCGAAATTTCGAGAAAATATAGAAATGGTGAAAAAAAAAAATTCGAACTGTAGGTTTTGATGCATATCCATGTTTCAAACACTGTGTATGCCATTATATCTTCCATGTTTTAAACATTGTGTCACCCATGTTTTAAACACTGTGTCTCTCATGTTTTAAACACTGTGTCTCCCATGTGTAACACTGTTTCTTCCACGTTTTAAACACTGTGCAATCTCCATTTTTTAACAAAAAACATTCGAAAAACACTTGTTAAGTAAAATCCGTTTGTTTATCTGCCTGTCTGTGACAAAGATAACTCATACACGCTTTTTGTTACATAGTTCAAATTTACTATACGGTCTTTATCCAAATTTTTATATTTTAATAAAATTTTGAATAACATCTTCAGATGAAATCTGGCTGTCTGGCTGTTCGAATACATGCCAACACAGTAATTAGAAATCGAATAGGGCTAGAGAGCTAAAGATGCACAGATATAACATCTATAGTGTAGACATCTGACTAATTTTAAAATGAATCCAAACCTGGGTTGGCAGTCTGTAGGTTCGCATTTTTAGAAACATGTAAATAGTATGATTTAAATATATCAACTTTAGTTTAGTGTCAACTTTTTGTCTCAATCGGTTGAGAAAAACGTCTAAAACACAAATCCGAACAACCGTTATTGGTATTCTACATGATATGTATTAATATATGTATTATTATTAAAACATGTATTAATATTCCATCAATACATATCAGGGTGTAATCGCCAAATAAATGGCCTAGAATGGCAGGTAAGATTCAGTAAAAACTAATACATGACGCGAATGTTTTGCAAATACTTTATGCCAATAAGGAATTTCCTGGCAGGACAAGTTTGTAAGAGAGCATACGAGAATTGTTTGAGGAGACAACTGCATATGTAAATGAATATAGAAAAATATTAGAAGCTGCTGACCTCGGAAGTTTTTCTTGCTTTTTATCATGAGAGAACACTATCTTTTTTCCTTGTTAGGAGGTTTTGAATGATTGAAGACAAAAAATAATTGAAGCTCGAAACCACGTCGGAAAGGAATAAAGCATAAATGGCAATATTTATCAACATGTTTTAATCGCATATATTTTTTACCTGCTTTTACCAGTATTGCATTATTATTATGTATTGTGGTTAGACAGCAGATGCATTTTTAAAAAGTAGAACTATAGCCTCATAGCTGTTTTTTTATGGAATGTAATTTTTCTAAGGAAATTAAATAATTTAATATTCATAGTATGTTTTAAAAACCTTCACTAGCGTTTAATAACAGTTTTGATAAAAATATTTTCTTTTCCCTCCTTTGGGCAAATGTCACTTCATTCATTCTCGAATAGGAAATATAGAAGGATTTGACACCTGTTCTGATTGATCCATTATGAATCTGTTTCATGATCTCAGTAAATAGAAAATAGCAATTTGTGTTTATAAAACTTCTATATAAATTGATATGTCCAACAATTTAATGGGAAATAGTTTTTCATTTAGAAATAAGAGACAAATAATAACTTAAAAAATAAGGTTATCACATAATAACTTGAAATTTGCGATCGTAGATTTCATTTCTACTTTTATTTCATTATTTGTTTAGTGAAAATAACCGAATAAGCATTTGTGCATCTGTTTTCCCCAGATATTGGGTTACTAGCTGACTTTGACTTTAAATTAAGGTGTGAAGGTCATATACAAAAATCATCAATCACCTATTTTGCATTTTTGAGCTAATGTGGTCAGAAACACGGGAATAAACAGAATGACTGATAATCAGCAAGATTGATTGACTTTAAATAAATTTAAACATTTTCTAAACTTTAATGTTGTTTACAAAGATAAGCATCAATTTTCATCAGACGAGCTTGTTGATTTTGTGTTATCGCGTACGCACCCACACAAAAAAATACCGGAAGCCTTTATATGGATTTCAATCACATATTCATAGAAATTTGCAATTTCACTGCAAAAACCGCATTCGAAATGTAATTTTTTCTAAAATTTTCTTTTCACTTTGTACTATAAAATTAAATGATAGATAGATTAAAATACAGAATGAGTATTTAAGATTTAGCTAGGTCTAAAAAAACCTTATTGCAGAACACGGAGTATTACATATAACTACAATAAATTCACAAAAATTTCATGACTACACAACATAAAAAGGATTTAATACTATGCATATTTTAAAGCAATTTAATTTCTTTCCTGAATTTAGCAAAATCAATTTTTTCATAATTTTCAACTAAAATTGCTTTAAACATAAAGAAATTCAAACCATTTGCAAGGTTTCCACAAATACTTAGTTGCATTATTCTATAAGAAAAGGGAGAGTCTGGATTGGTCTTTGTGAAAGGCACAAGCAGAAGAAAGAAGGTAATTTTTTTTTTCACTTTTGTCAATGACGAAGATTAAGAATTTAGTGGATGTGATCAGCAGTGAAAAAAATCAAGGATAAGCTTATCGTAACTGATTGAAAATTATCGTCACACTTTGATCAAAAACTCATTAAAATAATACTATTTGCAATTTACCTACAGTTGTGATAGGTTTAATCTGTTATTTTCAATACTTTTTATTAGTAAATTCATTAAGGTGTATTTTTAACGCGGATGTATTATTTTTGTATAAATTATTTATAATATAAAATCCGTTTAATTTTTTGAAGGATACTACAGAAGGATAAATTTCTATTGATAGGATCCATAAAGAAAAGAAAACAATTCAAAAATGTATCATTATTTTTTTTAAATATATATGTTACAAAACTGAGTATTTTGGAGTCATCCTCTATTTAAAGAAAGAAGATTGCATATGACAGAGTCCAGGCCTAGGGGTAACTCGTCTTCCGCCTCTTCTGGGAGTTCAGGGTTGGAATCCTGAATCTGACATAGTTGTTCTTTACTATATGTTCTGTCTGTTAAGTGTGTAAAAAAGACCTCTCCTCCCTCTGTAAGAAGGGGTTGGACAAACGAGTGTATGAATGTTTTATTTACAAGAGCTCTCGGATGTTCAAGGATCTTTACTCTCAGAAGCTATTGCACAAACTTGGTTTAAATGACTGACTTCGTCAGCGGGCTTGTCTATGGGAAGAGACATTAGTATAAACAACAACACTTGTTAACCATTCTATAAAAACATAGTTTATTTTCAAATATGGTCAATTTCATTACAATGACTTAAAATAAATATTAAACTGAGTTTCCTTATAAACAATTGAAGGATTTACTGCAAACAGGATATAGGCTCACCTTGATGGAACTTATAGTTACATGCATCATCTCATGGTAAAAATAATCTTTTTCATTTGGTGCCAAAATAACTCGAAGACTAAGATGTGGAATCTTAGTTCCCGCATTACTCAAAGGGTAGAACTGTCTGTATCATTGGAAATTAGAATTTTCAGACGCTTCTTATGGCTGAAAGCCGCAAAAAATGTCTGATAGTTCCAAACTTGAATAATTGGAGCTACCTTCTTTTTACAGCAAACCCTTCAATTCTAACTATTATCTACTTACAAGAAAGTTAAAGGAAGAATATTTTTTTCTTATCTTCCATAATCATCAGAAATTTTGCTTTATATTCCGTAATGAAAAAAGATGAGACTGTTACTGAATAGATTATTTTCGTTCCTTCCTTTCTTTAGTCTGAAACCTTAGGAAAAAGATTTTGTAACTTCAGTATTCTATATATTTTCTTTTTTAATTTCTTGTGCCTGAATCTCCTGTAAAACAGAAATAAATGCCTTAATTTTCAACATGCATAACACATGATGGATAGTTAAGGTGAAACCATTTTTTTCCCCAGTTCATCATTTTGATGTTATGCTTTTAATCTATTGAGTAAATACTTGGAGTATTCAGAAATACCAAGAAGAAATTTTCGTATTATTTACTTCGTATTATTTACTTGGTACATCTTGATTTCTACAGCGACCGCTGTTAAAACGACGCCAAGAATTAAGCCAAGTTTGATAAGATTACTACAGCCACACTCCCGAGTATCCGGATAGCAACTATCCGGTTTCCATACTGCCTGACCTAGTTTTTCTAAATCGTAATTAATTGAGGAGGGCAAGGAATTAATGGGCAACATTGCCAAGACATTGAAAAGTTGGTGTCTGTACTATCCTCTGACGTGTCGTGTGCAAAATGCAAGTTGTGGAAGAAGAGCTGTTCTCGCTGTTCTTTATCAGTGCGTAACGAGCATCTACAATTACCGCTGTTCCTGATTATAATTGCATTATACTTATGATTCGTAAATTATTTTGTCGCAAGGATACCTAATGATTTTAAGTATACCACATTGAAGTGTAGAAAATTCGTGTTGAAATGTCAAAAGTTTATACGCTGTAATTTAGTTTATCGCTAATAAGTTCTTACAGTGCCTTATATAAGCATTCATAATCTAGCAATATAGTGTCTTCTATTCAAACTCGACACGTTGCCGGCTACTGCTTTTATGATTGATCAGGTTGAGCTCTCGATCTAGTGGTTTGAGATGAGTGGAGGGGTTAATACACAATGAAAAATGAGAGAATACGTATTATAACAGTAAGTTCAAGTTTAAAATCTTTGCATTCTGGTATTGGTGGGCAAAGAATTGTGTTTATAGAAGTCTGACTTATCCGGCGTGTTTGTTACTCGATCTGCCCTTCCGTCACATAAGGCCGGATACGCGGGAGTACTGTGCATGCAAAATGAAACCTAAAGTAAAAGTGTCTATGGCTGCTCTTAATATGGCTACTTTTGGGTGGTTTGTTTCATGATTTAGCTGTTTAATGCGATGGCCATGAAAATTGAGCTCTACCACCTTTCTTTGATGACCAACTTTTTCAAACTTGGACACATTTTCTTAAGGGTACATCTGTATCTAAATATATATAATATTTCTAATGTTATAGTGGATCTATTTAAATTTCAAGACAAGAATTATTTTTTATTTATTGTACTGAAAACATGATCATATCTTATATCTCTTGAAGTCAAGAATGTAGTCAAACAAACAGTAAATTTCAGAAATGTATATAAAGGATAGGAATTTGAAATTATTTTTATCATTTTTTTCAAAGTATGTTTAATGGCTGTGGATTATTCATATCGTATTTCTGTTGATGGACATATTTGATTCTAGATGGCACTCGTATTAGAAAAAAAAAGATTCTCAACATTACATAATGAAAATCCTGTGATTTTATTCATTATTTTATTTTTTTTTATTTATGTTAAGAAAACCATTAATTAAAATTACTATACAACTTAAGGCTGATTCTATACTAAGTTTTGTAAAATATAAATTTCCTAACATTGATAAAAAATTTCACACTTTTACCTCCATTTTCACGAATGTCTCGGGCTTTTAAAACATGGTATATAAGCAAAAGAATGAACATAGAGAAAATTGCATTTAAAGTTTTTATTCATCTAAATCATAATATAAAATTTATCCAATTTGTCTATAGCGTTTACAAGACGTAATTCAAGTAATCTAAATTGTTTAAAGTTAAAAAAATGGAAAACTTATGGAAACAAAATATATTTGTATATAAGAGATATATAAACAAAATCTGAGAGATCAAAATTTCACAAATCTTATCATAATACCTTTAAAAAATTAATTCGCATATCAAAATATATGAAATGTATATTTCTGCTATTTCTTTTATTATCCTTATTGTTTCTGCTATTCTGTTTGATAAATGCAATAGTAAATTTTGAGCATTTGCTCCAAATGGTACTGTCGAGAGTTTTATTGAAGTTTTGTATCTTGTACCAAATCGCTTTAACAGCCCAAAACGCTCTAATAGTCCTAGGTAAATTGGTAATATTTTTGCCAAATGAGCTTCTTTTATAGGTGTTTGAATCTAAAAAGCGAGCATAGCAACACTGTTTACTTTCCTATCATGCAACGAAAATTCTTAACAACTCAACAAACGCAACAAGAAAATAAAGCTACGACTCTAAAATTTTGCAGGCACATTTAAATAACCAATTTTATCACATGAGCCAATAAAAAATTCGATGTTTTGATGATTTTTTGCCTTAAAAATGCATTTGACATAGACGAATAGTCTTAACTCTGATTTTAGAGCTATCTCATTGGCAAAAGATAGTGTATAATATTTCCAATATACTGTTGACATTCTAAATACTTTCATGATATCTTTAGGGCTGACAATCTGAGACTTAATTGGAAATACATCCGGTATTCTATATAATTCGATATTCTACTCATACCCCTTTGATATCGTTCTGATACTTGTAGAAGAGGAAATGCATTCAGTCACCATGTCCTGAAGGACTCAATCGTCTATCAAACTATTTTTTAACATTTATAAAAACGGAAAATATTACGTTTATTCAGCGGTATTCGCAGAAGTCCTCTGGAGAGCCTAAAATCCAAATTTTAGTCGAGTGAAAATAATATAATGCTATTTTGAAGGGCTGCAATGAAAACCGTAAGTCTGAACCCATTATCATCTTCACATATAATGAGAGTTGTTGATTCTGATGACTCAGTTTACTTATAATTATAAAGATTCTAGAACGCATCTGCAGCACACACGGAAGTGGCTATCTCTTAACCCTTAAATAGGGAGGTAAAATCTTAGGACTTAGGACTACGAGACCGCATTTCATTTATACTCAAGTTAAATTTTCTAATGAATGTATTGGCATAAGAAACTGTCAAGTTGTTTTAAAGATAATTTTTGATAGATAGATATGTTTTAAAAATTTTTCAAAATATATTATTATTGAAAAAAGTAAATGCATTGAAACATACATTTTCTTCTCAAATGACATGTCACAATAAATAATATTTTTGAGCCCTTCAAGAGCACGATTTTGCCACTCACGCATCACTCATTTGCTTGCACAACCCCTGAAAATTTTATGGTGCACAGCTTCACATTATTTATGTATTGTGAATAATATTTTAAATGTAATTTTTTAAGAATAATATTTGTATATTTGAGAAATAGATGTCGTTTATATAATACCCTTATCGGGGTTTCCTTCATACTTTGCTTAAATAGCATTTGCCATTCTACAATGACTGGATATATGTAAGTAATATTTGGTATTTTGCCTAAAAGCATCAGCATTATAAACAATACCTAGGTATTCTGTAAAATGCCATGGTTTCATACTTTAAACTTTATACCTATTTAATAAAATTGAACTTTTTATTAACAATTAATTTTGAACTAGCAAATTGACTTCTATTGATATTTCATGTACGTCTCTATATATTTTCGATCTTTAGAAATGAAAAATACATTTTCATTTATTCCATCTATTTCAATAAATTATTCTGATACAATCAAGACAGCAGATTTAAAAAGTAAATTGTCATTAAAAAGAATTTTTAAACACAATGCATTAAATATTCCCCAAACTTAGAACAAACCTCCTTAAAAGCGGAATTTTAATCCCACATTTCAAACATGTTTGAAATTTGTTCTTTAATGAAGCATTATTAAAGGATTTGTATCTCACTTTCAATAAGTTTTGCAGAAAACTGTCCATTTTTTCATTAATGGTTTATTATAATTTTTCGAATTCGGAAGTGTAGTGTATTTCTTTTTCCTCAAGAGGAGAATGTAAAGTCAGAGCTTTGAATGGTAATCCTTGGAAAAGATTTTTTATATTCATGTGTTATATATTCATTTGATTCATTAATTTCAATTTAGAATGGATCTTTTAGGTAATTGCTTACTCATTCCCTTTGAGGAAAAGGATTTTCGACTTAATACTCATTTCCCTCATTTAAATTTTGATCAGGAATATTTTATACACAAATCATTTTATTTATATTATTCATTTCCAAGAATATATAGTTTACCTTTTCTAAATTTCTAAATATAACATAGAAAAAATCCTTGATTGGGATAAATTATTTCCTGCGCTTACTGAATTTCGAAAAATAATACTTACATACATAAAAATTATAGTAAAAATAAAATAATTTATGTTAATATTTCCATTTCATAAATCATATGCTCATTCAATAAGGCATTATTGCAATTAGTCACTGTCAGACAATATCGCGATGCCTTTGCACGAAAAAAAAA
>JAPMOQ010008541.1:0-11483 GCA_026543055.1 Argiope trifasciata | reverse complement strand
GATAGATAGATAGATAGATAGATAGATAGATAGATAGATAGATAGATGTGTGCGTGTTGTGTATCTATGTACATATATGAGCATATGCATGTGAATAAATCTATCAGCGTGTATGTGTATCTATGAACACGTGTGGATATATGTGTCTGACTACTATTTTTTCAGAGTTATAATATAAATCTTTCAAATAGTAACTAATTGGGAATCCTACCAGAATAATGTTAATTGATATTTAATTTTAGTCTGGTTAATACTGAGTGCCTTTCATTTCCAATTAAATAAAAATGCAAAATAAAATTGTTTTGAAAGAAACTATAAATAAATAAATAAAATCGAGTATTCTGGGTCTTCGAATGTTTTATTTCCTTTGAAGCGTTTTCTACTAGGCCTATTAAAAATCTGACCCTGACTTTTAAACAGTGAACATATATTTCTGAATACCAGAGTACACCAAAAATTTTAGTTTACGTAATTTTCCATTAAATGCTATAGAACCAACATAATAAACAAGAGTTCAAAAAAATAAATTGTTATTTTTGTTATTGAAGTTCATATATGCATTAAGGTATCCGAACACGTTCGGCGTACTTTTTGAGAAAAGCGTGGTGTAAACATACTTTAACCGTATTTCTGGGCTTAAGGATATTCTAAATTAGTAATAGGATGTCAATAAATGAAATAAACATTAAAGCCTTTTTAAAATTGGTATTTAATGGCATAAATTCAAGCAAATAAAAATTAGCTAAATCAAAAACTATAATTCCCATCCTAACAAAACTTATACCAAAATAAACTACATAGTTTCATCTAGGGAATAAACAACAATTGTATGGTTCTAATTATAAATAAAAATTTTGCAACCAGTTGGAAACTTATCATAAAATTTTAGTAAATTTATTACATTATTATTCAAACAATAGACTGTGAATTTAAAAATATTCAATCTATCCAAATTCTTTTAAACCATTCACTGGGAAATGGTATAAAGAGAAAGTCCATTAAATTTCATAGTTATATGATAATAATATTTTGTCTTATTTGATTTGAAGTGAGTGAGAAATGAGTAAATTCAGTTTTGAGAAAAATGCATTTAAAGTTGCAATAACTTGTTTAAAAAAATTATGAGCTTACATACTTAAAATTAACAACAATTATAGCTTATGACTTCTTACTACCAATTTTTTAATAAATTTCCTTTTTTAATAATTACATTTTTTTCTCACAATTTTTTCAATTGGCAGTGATTGCTACTTAAATTCATTTATAAGTCTTTTTCGAGCTCATCAAATGTTCTAAATGAATTTGCACTAGAATACACTCCAACAACTATAGGGATATTCAATAACCCTATAAAATTTTCGTTAACATGTATTACAGGCAAAAATATCCTAATACGAGGATTCAGAGCTCAACAATGATATGTTTAGATACAAATTTCCTCAAAAACTGTTCAAACTCTCATTGAAATTTTGTGTTTTTCAGTGCCAATCATTTTTCGTATTTAAAAATAAATTTGTGATTATACAAATTTTTAACATGTTTTGGGGCCTTCAAATCGGTATTTCGGGTTTTTTAAATGTCCACTTTCGGTTTGTCGATCATTTCGAAAATATTAATATATTCACTTTTAAAGTAGCGTAGAGACAAAAGTAAACCTGTTTTGGATAACTCAAAGACTGTCTATGCAATAAAAGTTTTTTAAACAAATTTCATGTTTTGCGAAAATTGACCTTTAAAACGTGTTCGTATACATTAAACTGAGCAAAGACGCCAATCTTCTTAAATAATGGCGCAGTAAAAGGATTTATATTGCTTAATATATCGTTATATTATTTTAACCCTATCATAATCATACTTGTGATCAGGCCGATAGGGTATGTTTAGCTTTTAATTAAATTTAAATTATTCATCCACTAATTTATTTTTTTCTAACCCCGTTTTCGCTTACCTCATTCCATAAGTAAAGATTTCAAGCAATTAACTTTATGAATGTTTTACGATATTTATAATATGTAATTCCTCAAATTTTCGAAGGGTTGTGTAAAAGGAGAGTAAATCACGCTATCCAAGAGTCAAGAGTGTCTTTTAAAAAATCTTTCCTTCCCATGATTACTTTCAACAAAATTTCTCATGCATTGTAAAAAATAAAAAACAAATCCGAGAGTTGAGCCAGCAATGAACCAAAAAATTTCAGAAAGTAGTATTTGAGTGAAGTTATACTTTAAACTTTGAACGAATTGTGCTGTTTGCGGTTTTTTAATGGTGATTTGATGCATGAATATTGTTGTTTACTTGTGTTCTATTTTTGATAGCGTGATCCATGTTTTCTTGTAGAACAAAGCGTCTTTGTTCGTTATTTATTTCGTAGGGTTTTCCCATCTTACCAGATGGATTTTTGAATTTTTCCTTAACAATATATATAATAATGTATGTGTATTGCTTTGAATTTTTTTCTCTGCGTTTTTGCATTTCTTACTATACTTTACATTTTGATTAAAATTTTAACAGCCTGAAACTTTACACAATTTACTTTAACGTTTTGTATGCATTCATTTTTTTTCTAAAATCAATTCGAAAAAAAAAAAAACTCATAAAATTCATATTAAAATTAGGGCATTTATATGTGTAGCTTTTTTGTATGTTATCAAACCAAGTGATAGATAGGTTTATATTAGCCACTGATATGGCGTATATTAGCCACTGATATGGCGTATATTAGACACTGATATATGCATTGCTTGTTATGCTCCCTTTTTTATAGTTACGGCAGAGGCTAAAAGATGAGGTTCCACCCGAAATGCTTGAAGATACTATTACATATTACAAGTTTCTCAAAGGTAAGTTTGTATTCTGGAATCTTTGTATCACCATTATTCATATGTACTGTGTAAATATTTCATATGATGTATATAAACTCGAAGCCTTTCTGAGAAAAAATCATGTAAAAAATGAAAGAATGATTAAATATGAGAACACATGTTGATTATAATAAGTACTACTTTGAAAAATTCGTTATAAAAAGATTATTTTAAAGAAAAATTGTTTGAGAAGCATTATATTTTGATTGGATAAAATTTGGATGCTGGTCAACTTCAAGATTACAAAATTTAAATGTATTGTTACAAAAGATCAGACATATGTTAGTGAGATATTGTTTAAAATTTCAAACTTCAATTTCTTTATTAAAATGGATGCTTATCTAAAAATACATAGATTAAACAAGTTATTGATTTAGTAATTACTTCTGCAATACTTTTTATGTAAGAATCTAGCATTTTTTTTCGAAATTCTGCATTTTATTGCAAAGTGTTCATAAATTGATTTAATCTTTGTGATAAAAAATTAAAATTGTTTTATTTGTTTCACTTAGCCCGCAATTTTAATATCAACCAAGCAGAATCTATGCTGAAAAAGGTAGGAATGAGCTTATCTTTCACTTTCTTTAACTTATGATCTTTAAATTTAGTTCATTTATATTACCGTACCATTTATTTAAGCAACGCTATAGATATGAGACATACGTTGCTATTCTAATCCGTGGTCAGGTGCCGAAGGCGCTGTCTGAGCTGGCATTTCTATCCTCGAAATTTCACTAAGCACAAGCAAGAGGACATTCGAACCCGATGGATTTATCCATTGCCGCCAGTGATGTAAGGTGGTCTTTAATATATCGTTTAAGATTCTCGATAGTCTGACATTTTTATTTTGGCATCCTTCTTAATTCTTCCATTCGGAGGAGAGATGGAAATGACTCGGCTCTAAGCCGCTTCCTCCATAAAGAGGAAAATGGACATAATGTTTGAGCAGAAGAATTTGTCCAAAGAGTCGAATATGACGTTCAATGAAAGAGAAGATGCTGGAATTCCAAACAATGACCATCCGAAATTGTGACTTAAGATAATGAATTTTTAAAAGCATTCCTTTCCTCGTTCTCTCCTTCAAAGAAAATTCAACGGAACTCTAGATTGAAGGAAATCTTCAAAGAAACATTAAAGCCCATTTCACAGCCATGGTGGGAGTGCAAAATTCTTCAAAGAAGGGAAAAATATCTACTTAGATGAGAAACGCTTGAATATTCACAACAATCAGGTTAAAAAGCAACCATATTTGAACTTTTTTTTAAATAATGGATTATTTTTCTCCAGTATGCTTTTTTATTTTTCTATCGGTGTTAAGAACAAATAATAAAATAGTCTTCATATTGTTAAAGTAAACTTTCAAAAATGCCGATTTTTTTTAAAAAAAAGTCTGGAATTGTACACATAATTTTAATATTATATTAATAATGACTGCAATAAGATAAATAAAGTATTATGCTTCTGATAATGTTTATATTGGTCCAATCCCAGAGTGATTTTAAATGCTAGCAGTTGAAATACTATATAATGTGTAAGAAATATCTTTGCTTCGCAGAAGGTAACGCCTATCATGTGATCAAGGAGTTGTAATAATGCTATAACCTGAACTTTCCAAAGAGATACATGAGAGGGGAAAAAGAAGTTACATAAAATGTAACCATACATAATTTAAATATTTAGTTCAATGAAACATTATCAAATAATTTCGCTAAGAATGCTGATTATTGGAAAAAATGATTTCTCTCATACCGCCTTTACCTTAAGATGCTAATAAATTTCATAACTTTTAAATACACTGGTGTAAGAAATTAAGAGAATTTTAATATTTTATCAATGATATCCAGAACTACTGTACGAATTTTAATACAGTATATTGTGAACATAAGTTGATATAATGCTAAGAAAATAACATTTAATAGTTATAACACACACACATGTTTATCTGAATATCCTCACACTCGAGAAATTCGTCGACCATAAGAGCTCTATGTGGTCTTGCATTATCGCCCATTAAGATGAACTCGGGGCCCCCCGCACCTTGGAAAAGGCGAACATAAGGCTCCAATACCTTATCTCTACACTTCACACCAGTCACAGAGCCTCTGTCAAAGACGTGGAGAGGTGGGCGGCCATCTAACATGATTTCTGCCCAAACCATTACACTACCACCGCATAATTGTCGATTTCGCGGACTTTGAAGGATAGATAACTGGTTTCTGGCTCTCTCCATATGAATATACGGCTTGAATGGACGTTAGAACTCATGGCTTGAATTGGCGTTAGAACGAATTTAGGCTGAAACAGAACCCAGTTATTAACCCATTTCTTTTGTGTATTCTGCAACTGCTATTTCAGACCTTCATACTCCCATGAGTGTAACGCACAAACTTGTGTGTCTGTTATAATTGTTGAATCTTTATTCTGTTTGCCTTATATCAATCTATGTTTAGACAAAATTTTATTAAAATCTGTACAGTAGTTCTAGAGATCGTAGATCAACTATGAAAATTCTCATTGAAAAAAAGAGGTCGACTCTCTAAAGCCGAAAGATCATCACACTGGTTTCATAATCAAGAGATCATGAGTTCCATTCCTACTTGATTCGAAATTTCTGCAGATATTTTCCCTTGATTTATTTTTCTTTTATTTCGTATTAATAAAAATTCTGGACCTGTTTTTAGTTTACCAGATGAGTGCTCAGGACTATTCTTACTGTCTTCAGAAAAATATTCTGGAATTTTCCCTGTTGGTAAAGTCAAAAATCTCTCAGTCACACTGGTGTGATTTGCGCATGACCTTGTATTTGTACTTCAATCATTGAGTTTAGTTAATAAATTGGTTTAGCTTTACTTCCTGTGTGTCAGTGAGCCTGGACACGGCCCAACATACCTAAATAGATTCCATATGGCCAACTCTTCTTGCTGTAGCTGTGGGGAGATAGGATTCCCAATACACTATGTCACTGAATGCTTATTGATTTTCTCATGGCACATGAGAAATATAGAACCACGTCTTGATAAAGAATGGTACAGGAAAGTTACATCGCATACCCGTTCACGCAGCAAGTTCCACTCCTTAGTAAACCATATTCACAAATACTAAGACCTCTTCAGGGCCACACAATAGCTGAGACCAAATTGCCAATCAAAATCATCAGAAATTATAACTTCAAAAGTGCTCAAAAATCCCTTAAAAGTGCAGTTCAAAGAGAGAAAACAAAACCATGGGACCCAGACGGACGCTGCAAATTTTTGACTCTACAGTGCTTGTTTATTTGTTGATACATGTCCCACAGATTTTATCAATCTTTTCTTTTAGTTAGTATTCTTATTTCTTTGTTTAACCCATAGTCAGCATTTGTTTAAGTATTATTGTTCCCTCCATCTAATTATTACTTCATCAAAAATTGAATAAGTCGTGTAGGATTTGATACCAATGAAATTCTCTCTGGTGATACCTGGATGGTTTGTCGTCCCCTTCTTTATTTATTGTTTTTATTTCTTTCTTCCTTTCCTTCCATTCTGTACCCTTCCAACTTTAGATAACTTAGTGTTATAGGCACCGAGGGCACAGGATGGTGTTATTTTATGTTACGTGTCAGTGAATTCCACGACAAAGTACCTACGTGACATGCTTTGATAAATTAAGAGAATACGAATTTTATGTACTTTGAATAACTCAGAGAAATGATAAAGCACTATTGTTTTTGTTTGTTTTCTGGAGCTATTCAATATTTTTACAGAAGTTCACTTATTTCATTTCCATTATCTGAAGCAAATTATTCATTTTCTATGTTTTTTCTTCTTCTATTTATTAGCATTTGAAATTCAGAAAAATTGCTCAAATAGACACCATTTTAACAGATTATAAGGCACCAGAGGTAATATTTTTTTTACTTTCAGTCTCTTTTAATAACATGATTATACACACATATTCTCTTAATTCCAATAAATTATTTTCAACTATTTATTTCACTTAATTCATTATTTTTAATGGTATATGACTGCTTATGTTGTAAAAATTGAAATTCATATAAGGATACACATAGATTTCATTCAAGTTAATGCATTGACTTTTATATGCCAATTCTTCTAGAAAGATAATTCATTCCACCCAATTCTTAACAGTTCTATTACTGACATATTAAATGCTTTTTTTTGCTAGAGGTGGAACTGGAAAGCGATTGTTTCAGAAATATATCATTTTTTTACTGCATATCCTTAATTGCAAGTTAAAAGCATTTATGTTTCCTAGCAATTAATATTTTTAGAAATAAATATGTGTGCAACGATATAAAAAGGAGCTATAAACTTTCTGCTCTAATAAATATATATTGTCTAGTCACCAGGAAGACAAATTGTTTCGTCTAATCAAGGGCTTTCGAAAAACTTCTATTAAGTATGTTATAAAAACTTAATTTCTTTATCTTTCGCTTCCATATATATTTTTAAAATTTCAAATTTTGATAAACGTATAATATTTATTATATTATAAGTCTTACACCATTTTGTTCATTGTGCTATTTGTTTTTCTACCTTTCTGTCTCTACTTTTTTGCAATCATTTATATCTCATTAAAAAGAGGTAAAGTTTCCCACTACTTGATTCTGAACTTAAACCCTAATTGTAAATACAAAAAATTATATTTATGGCATTAAAAGCATACTTTAGGTTTACTCGACATAACAAAATAAACTAACAATCCTGAAATATTTTCATATTTTGATCATCAAAAATTGAAATAAGTATAAATGAAATATTATATGCAACAGAGAAAATGATATAAATTTCAATTCATCAATAAATCGCTGTAATAATACTCTTACAATATTTTCTTAGAAAAAAGAATTGAAAATAATATTAAGAATAATATTATATCTTAAAAATAATATTATATTTTAGAATTAAAAATAATATTATATTTTAGAATTAAAAATAATATTAAGAGGCAAAAAAATGGAATCACTAATTGTTTTAATCATTTAAATTTTCTTGAATTGGAGCATTTTAAGATAAATATACGATTAAAATTTGGTGATAATATTTTTTTTGTAATAATTTTACAATCTATCGCAAAAGACAGCAGAAATTTCGCTTTAATTTTAAAGAAATTATGTATTAAAATTTAAGGTTTTTTTTAAAAAATATGATTTAAGACAAGAAAATCTTATATTCATAGGTATGTGAAAAATATATATCCCAAAATTTTCTTGGTTACGATAAAGAAGGTTGCCCTGTGTATATGTCTGCAATTGGGAATACAGATAGCAGAGGTAAGACTTGGTAAATTTTATCAAATATTATTCCACTTTACTTTCCTACATAATATTTACATTATTTTTTGTTAAATGGTTAAAATAAAAAAAAATAAATGTATTGAATACAAGATGAATGTTTTTAATGAATGAAGTATGGAGCTGATTGGATAGTGAATAATGGAATAATTAAACTGTATTACTTTTATCAAATTTTACATCTGGTTCTGACTTAATTTATATTCTTTTTTATTCCTTAAAAATAATTCGTTACATGAAATGCAAATTCACTTTATTAGAGTTAATAAATAAAAAAATCCTCTATTGACATTGAATCTTCTCAAAAGCATCATATCAGATATAATATAGAGCCCATTATTTAGATAGAAATCATATCCAAAAGTACAGAAAAATTCAAATGCTTCTTTGATTCAATGCTAATTATTACATTAAAAGATACAGTATTAAGTTGACCTTATGAGATATTGCTTTGCTCCATAAAATACTCATTCTTAGACATGGTTATATAGTGAAACTGGAAAAAATACCACTAAAAATTTTGAAAGTTAACATTTTGGGAAGAAAAAAAATTTATTATATGCCCACATTTTTATTTAAATCTATTGTTATTAAATATATATATTTTGCTTTCTGAAGAAATCAAAATTTTATTTGAAAGCAGTCAAGTCATTGAATGTGTTAATATTAAATTGAAAACACGGATAAAATTAGAAATTCAGAAATTTTAAAATCATAAATTAGAAAAATTAGAAATTTTAAAATCAAAAATTAGAAAAATTAGAAAATAGAAAAATTAGAAAATTAGAAATTAGATAAATTAGGAATTTAGAAATTAGATAAATTAGGAATTTAGAAATTTTAAAATCAGAAATTAGAAAAATGCAGAAAAATTAGACATCTTATCCGAATTGAATCTATGTTGAAAAGTCAGTTGCTCTGAAAAATTCTATCAAATTTCAAAAGAAATTTTTGATGAAAGTTTATATTGATTGCAAAATGATAACTTATTTCTCAATGTTTCATGTATATCTAATATTTAAAAATATTAGTTTTAATTCAATTTTTATTTTTCTATTGCATGTTTTTCTTATAGGTATCTTCAGATCTGCAAATAAAGTTGATATCTTAAAATGCTGTCTTCAAGTAATCGAAAGGGGACTTCATCAAACAAAGCTTCAAACATTAAAGGTAATTGCAATTTTAATATTTTTAATATGCCTGAAATTTTAATTGTTTTTAAATGATGTTCAAAAATAGTTTCTAAAAAATATTGTACTTAAAAATTAGGAGGAGTTTTTTCGTATCTTACAATATAACAATTTGGCAAATTAGTGTCCAACATAATTGGATTATTATACCTGATTAAATATTTTCATAATTATTGAGATATACTATGAAATGTATCACAATTTCTCCTTTACAATACCCAATAACAGTTTTCACTATTAATAAATAATTTAAATGCCATTTTAAACTAATTTAGCTTTTAAAAAGAATAGTTAAAGTTCGTTCACTTCTATCTGTCTGAACTAATTATATTGATACAATACTTTTTAACTGAAAAAAATGTTCACCTTGATAAAATTCCTCAAATTTATGATTTATTAAATGAAATAGAAATGTTAGACATTCAAGCATCGAATTATTTTAATTGCCACCAAATTATTTCTAAAACTATTTTCAACCTTGGAATATAATACTAATTACAATTTTATTTTAAGGTTTAAAATACATTCTATATTTAGTTTTTGATTCTAGAAGAATGATAATTCAATTATTTTACTATATTTTAATGTTGCAATCTGTTTGGAAATTGAAAGAGAACAAAATGATGATATCGTATTCATTCTTATGAATTCAGAAATATTTATTTCAAGAGAAAGGAGATGTTTTGTGAATAGTTGAATATTCTAGGAACTTTGGAATCAATTACTGATGTTATGAGATAATTAAAATGGGCTGATTACAAGAAAGTATTTTTTTTGCCTTACTTTACTAAAATTGCTGATTGAACATCAAATACTTTAATAAAATTGTTGAATACTCACTCATTCCTGGTGGAATCTTAAATTTTATTTAGATTTTTATCTACCGTAGCATTAAAATTTCTGCCGATGTGTGTAAAATCGTCATAATTCAAAATACTATTATTACAATATTTTCCCGAGAGCATTCAAATGTTACAGAAATATAAGAGGTCTTCATAGATTTATGAATGAAATGAGGAGTTCTCATTTATGTTAACTAAATTGAGTCACTCTTATCGTTAATTGTAATTTTTGAGTTTAGAGTTTTATAAAATAAAAATTGTCATTCTTTGCATAAAAATTTTAAGTATTTTATGATACAACTTATTAATTCAAAACTGTTATTTTGAATCGAAAAAAGCTTGTACAATTTACTAATTCAAAGTTGTTATTTTGAATCGGAAAAAGCGTGTGCGATGTAGTGTACGGGGTTTTCTTATAAGTCCAAAATAATCATGAAACTAGAATACAAACTTTTTTTTTTCTAAAGTTAGGTAAGCCAGTTACACAGTGCGTGTATATCTACGATATGGACAAAATGACCTTAGCGAAAGCCACTGACAGATACAGTAAGGACTGATTTTTTTAATATTGTAATCGCAAATTATAAAGTTTGCTTTTTTCCCATTAGCTAAGCATCTTTCAAGTGTAGAATAGAAGAAATATATATATTAAAATGCCTATGATTGCATAATAAACCATTAAATTATTGGCTAGAAATAATTTAATTCGGTATATTTCAGATGCGTTCATTCAGATATTTTGTCTAGAGCACGCGATATTACATTTATATTTGTGTTCAATATCAAGGTATCATCAACTTGCAATAATGTAGTGCACACTTGTAGGACCTTAAATAATAGATTAGTTTAACATCTAACAGTTGAAGTTAATAAACGAAATTTCAGAAATTTGGTAGAAAAACAGCTGGTATTATGTCAGCATTTATCATCTGAATTAGTATCTCGGCTATATATGAATTTTGCAGATTTATATCAACTTTTGGAATAAATATATTATACAAGTGAATAACTTCCCAATGTAAAGAGCTAGATGAATTTATTTTATTTCGTAGGTTTAGTAATTAAAATGCAAACTCTTACGAAATTTTAAGACAAAATCTCATAATAGTTGACTTGTATGTCTGTTTGTTAATGCAATAGCACAAACATAACCGCTTAAACCAATGAAATTCATTATGTGACTATAACTTCAATAAATGCAGATTAATACAAATTTTGATTCCAATCTGAGAAATGGTATTTAAAATATATATTCATACAAACCATTTATTTAAAATGCTAGATTCATTCCAAAAATCTG
>JAPMOQ010008539.1:74142-96205 GCA_026543055.1 Argiope trifasciata | reverse complement strand
ATATAATATTTGTCTTGCCATAACTTATGTGCAAATTAAAATACAAAAATATTATTTTAAAATTCAAACAGTAACTTTATATTGATATTAATTTCATTACTGTACTGTTTCTTCTGATTTGTAAATTTTTTTTTGTAATTACTTTAAGCACTATTTTTAACAGTTTCATTCCCTCCATCAAAATATTATAGTTCACTATCTTTGCATTCTTTGTCAATTTCAATGCTGCTTTCTATATACATACTTTTACTTTTCATATGTAGAGTTCAAGTAAAACTATTAATATGCACATTAATATTCACTGTCAAATAATATCTTTTAAAATTACAATTCTTTAGTCATATAACTTTTTTGTCATAACACTTAAATTTAGTTTAGTTTGAGTTTATTGTATGATATTTTATTTTATTTGATACATTCTTCAATTGCTTTATTGTATGTATACTATGAAATTAAAATATAGTTTTTAGCTCAAAGCTTTAGCCTAGTAATTGCTAATCTGGGTTAAGGAATTGAAAGCTGTTTGTACAATTTGTTTTACAAATAAACATTGAGTTGCAGGCATTATAGTACTCTTAATAGTTAATCAATATCATTATTGATTATTATTTCAATGAAGGAATCATTTGGTTAGATAAAAGAATGCTTGGGAAAAAGATTATAATTTCTGACGTTACTTATGCTAATTTCATTAACAACTTAGAAAATGAACATGATCATTAACAAAGTAAAGTTCTTTAGTTTTAATAAATTAAAAAATGAATATATCATATGTTTATTTTATTAGTAATTTAACTACTTAAGAGAGAGGACTTTTCTAATTCCGATCAATCCTTTATTTACCAATAGTACTTAAAGTTAGTATTTATATCAAGCTGATATTTTTGTAATGATTTTATTTTTGTGACATTCAATAAATGAAGATTCTAGCTTCAAACGCAAGCAGTAGATATTGAAAATTGTTAAATTTGAGTTATTTAAAAGTATTTTTTTCGTTCCTTAACCTTAAAGCATTCTACAAAAATAAAATTGAATAACTGATTGTGAAGTAATTTGGTAAATAAAACTTTTAAAATATAACATATCAAGTAGAATTATAATAATAATAAATGAAAAAATTTAAATTACAGGTGAATACATATTGGCTAATCTGTATATTCAGTTCTTCTATAATTAGAATCTATAGATTCCTATAACAGTTACAATGTGCCTGATGAATATTTAACATACTTCATATTTTAAGCTAAAAAACTTGGTATTAATTCTGAAGATTTAACTTCAAAGTGTTTCTGATTAAAAAAGTGCTTTTTAATTATAGAGTATGAATCATTCAACAAATGAAGTAAAGCAAGCTGTTGCTCTGACAGTACATTTCTTGGCAAGAAAAATCACTCTCCCATCCTATTTTATGAAGACTGTAGTGCCACATCTTGTTAATGGTACAAAAGAGAAGAATACAATGGTGAAATCCAATTGTGAATTCGCTTTAGTGACTCTTCTTGGTTTACGTACTAATGAAGAACAAGCTCAGGTTTGTGAATTATTTATTTAATGCTCCATAATTTTTTACATAACACAAATTTATAAAATGAATTTTTATTGGCTGGATATGTTTTCAGGATTTTTTTAAAATTAAACGTATTATCAGTGTACAATTTATTAAGAGGAACCGAATGGGTGCTATCAACTATTTCATAAATTTTATTATATATTAAAAAGTATTTAAATAATTTAAATAAAAATTACCAACATAATTTTTTTATGCATGTAATTCTTGGGAATGAGTATCAGTTGAAAATAATTTCTTTTTCATTTTGAAGGTTTTTTTCCTCCAATTTTGGAATTAATTTACCATGATTCATACATAATGCTTCAACGATTTGTAATTACTTAAATTTCAGGCTTTAGAAAGAATCTTTAATCCAGAATCAGATTAAATTAAAATGCATTTGGTTTTAGTTATATTTACATATTCAGCCATCTTTTTTAAATAAATTTCTAAACACCTAATTCGGATGCAGTTTACAATATATAAAATGCCTTATATAAAAGACAATGACACAAAAATATTTACAGAAAGGAACAATTAAAATATCTTTCATCATTTATTTACCAACTTGGACTTTCAGAAATAAAATGACTCTTTTGACACTGTTAGAATCTCATGAAGAAAAATGTGGCGAATTCTAAACTGCCAGATCTTTCATTTCCAGTAAATTGTTAAATGTGTACAAAAGAAGAAGAAAAAAAATTGCACTAAAAAAAACAGCATTGCTTAAAATAATCACTGTTTTCATCAAAAGTGAAACAATTCTCAAATAATTATATGCAAAATTTTGTATCATTATATGATTGTTTCAATCCAAATTTTTCACAGATTTGTCTAAATGTGATGGATGCTGGTGCTCGAGAAGCCTTACAAGATGTGATTACTAAAGTACTCAAAAAAGTTTCTTCTCAACCAGAACCCAAGGAAGAAGATTTGGATGATACTCTACTAACTTGATAAGGGTTTTAGAATTTAGAAATTGAACTTTATCCCAAGGAGTAAAGCAAAATTTGTTATACAATCTGCAGAAAAAAAGAAAGCCCTGTAAATTTCATTTATATAATAAATTTTTAAATTTGTTTTTGTCCATTTCAATGCAAAAAAATTATAGAAGGATTTAACTTCTTATTTTCATCGCATGAATCGAAAAATATCAATATTTGCAGACTTGACACAAAAATCAATTCATGTTTTTGAAATTGCTCCAGACTAGTATTAGTTTTATGTTATATATTTTAATGAAGAAATAAATTGTATTTCTGATATCTTCTGTTTAACAGATTTTTAAAAAATACTTTTCATTTTATATGCAATACAATAAGGAAACTAGTGAGTAATGCTTTTGGAAATGAAAGACTAACAATCCAATTCTTTGAAAAAAATAATACATAGGATAAAACACAATAATTTCAGTTATAGAAATGTTAAAAATCCTTCATAATATCCATTAATTTTCTGCATCAAAATTAATGGTACAAAGGAATTAAACTAGCAAAAAAACTTTGATTGGCCATTGATGTAATTGTACCATCATGCTTTCTTTAATAATGACCTAAGGTAAATTATTAAACTCATTTTACTACCTTGGATATTAATAAAGCAGGGAAAACTTATCGTGCCAAGTACTTAACAAAAGAAATATCAAATAATACAAAATAATCTCATAATATATTTCTAAAAGACCGTGGAAATTAAATAGCTAATTGAAATGAATGATGGGTAAAAACCCATTGCTCATCATCAAATGGTAGCATATGTTCTGGTCTGCTTTGCTCATAGTAGTCGACCTTTCCTGATCCATCAATCAAAATGATTGTTTGGCATCTGTACAAATTCAATACAAAATTAGATAATTATTAAACCTAACATATTAATATGCTGCATTGCAGAGAATAAAAATCTTGTGCTTAAATAATTTTGCATACCTGCTTCCATAATTAGCTTCTGGAATGTTCACATGGATAGCACTCAATTTTTCCAAAAAATCCAAAGTTTTACTTTTTCCTTGTTTTTTCATGTTATCATCAACACTATACCTAATAAAAAAAGTGAGAAAGCTGATGTACTTGTAATTTCACTTTACAAATATATTGTTGGGAAAATTTCATTTCTTTGTTCACAGATTCCTTTTTAAACCATGCTCCAAAACCTCAATTAAGTAAGCAACTAGTTTTTAAATATTTATGATGGAAATGATATTTTAAAAGAAATAAAAGGTTATCATTATATATATGATATTTAATATAATACTATTTTAAGGAATTTTACAAAAAATATCTGATGTTTAAATTATTCTTTTCAAAGTTTGTCTATACCAGGGTTGCTGCAATAGATTTCATTCACCAAATTTTTAAATAACTACCGGAAACAACACACAGATAAAAATTAAATATGATGTCTTATATAATCTTTTTACAACACATTTTAAGAAATCTGTACTGTTATTATTTTATACAGATTTATTAAAAATTTTCAAAATAAATGTACTGATTTTTTTTTGAATAAAATAAAATTAAAATGCCCAAAAATTTTTTTGTTTAAAAATATGTTAAATTTTTTTTCTCCCTTTTTGCAAAAAAGCAACAAATTAATTGGTTGATTTCTTCAGTACGGCTTAGCATTTCACTTAACATATTATACAAATTTTGTTTCTGCCATTATTATAGTAAAACCTAGTAATTTAATCATCAGATTCTGCATGATCAATAGAAACTAAAAACATTGAATACAGAATATACAAGTTTAAACATTAGTATTTGGCATTTTTTCTTTTAAAAATTGAAACAGATATCATTGATGTTAAACATGTTGAGATTTGAGTAGGAAGAAGCTTCATTAACAAAAGAGTTTTAAAATTAGTTATAGAGATATAATTTTTACCTAGTGCGATCCTGAAGTAATGCAAATAGCTCCCTTACTAAATCCTCCTTCTGGAAGATTGACGGATATTTTTCAATAACTTTAGAAAACTTTTCTTTTAATTTGGGTACTTTAGGCCAAGGATGTTCTCTTTCAATGCTGTTTCCAAAAGAATGAATTCCTAAAATATACAGCATTTCAAATAATAAACCAATATTTAAAAAAACTTTTGTAAAAAAAAATAATAATAATACATAAAATTTTTCTTCCTAAAGTAAAAATAAATAAAAGGTACACATATTGGGTTGAGGAATAAGTTCGTAGCATTTTTATCAAAGATTTTTATTTAACGAAAATTATTAGTAATAACAACCAATTAATCGATTATGTATTCGCCGTTGTTTACGTCCTCCTCCCTGCCTCTTAACCGATTTTTCAATGCCGTTCCGCTAAAAATCGCCCTGTCTGATTTTTAAGGTTCTTTTTATTGTCGAAAATAACGCCTCTTATATGGTAGGACAGGGAGTGGAAATGATGGTAATCCGACGGTGCAAGGTCTGGAGAATAAGGCGGATGCTGAAGGACTTCCCATTCGAGCTCTTGGAGTGTGGCTTTGACGACTTGTGCAACATGGGGCCTGGAGTTGTCGTGAAGGAGTATAGTTTGACCTTGTCGTTAAGGTCTTTTCAGTCACATAGCCTTTTCATGCGGTGTAGCTGGGCTATGTAGAGCCTCTTGGTGACAGTGACATTCCTTTCGAGCATTTCCCAGTACACTATTCCCTCCCAGTCTCGCCAAACTTAGATCATGGTCTTTGGATGGTGGTCAGGTTTGACCAATTCTGTGCTGTAAACTCGCCTATGACACCTTCTCCATATACGTTGCAAATGTCCCCCGCTATTTCAGCAGCTTTTTGGCCTCAATGAAAAACGAAGACGAGCATTAGTCGAAAATGTTGATTTTTACCTCCTGGATATTCCCTTTCTAAGCTTTAAAAGTAATTAAAAATTAAATTACTCAAAAAGACGATTCGCACAGTTTTGTAGAACAGAAATAGCTCTACCGAATGAATATTATACAGTTCGTCAAACAAAAAAAAATTCGTCGTAAAAAAAAAAGAAAAGAAAATACAAAAACGCTACGAACTTATTTCCCAACCTAATATAACAAGAGGGAAAGAAAAGATGTTTAGGAAAAATGCAGCTACAATCGGGATGCAGATAGTTTTAATTTGCAGGTCAAGACAAATTATAAGAAATATATATTCTTATATTATATATACATCTCCTTTTCTACTTTCATTAAATATTTTTTTTTCATCAAAGGACTATCTTTGTACTTTCTCTATTTTTGTTCCACAAAATATAAATAGACAGAAATAGCAAGTATAGACAGCTTCCAATCGGTAAAGTGCTAAAAGTGGAATTTCTTTGTTAGTTATAATTGTAGATTAGTGTTAACAAGCATTATCTTTTTCTTGGGCAGCAGTCATATGGAAATCCAATAGAGGTGAATTAATTGAGTTACAATCTAACAATCATTTCAAGCAGTTGTTTTTAAAACTGCCAAAGTTAAGAGTTTTATAAATCATTGCTGAAAGTTTCCCAAAGTTAATATCTCACGCTTAGAAAATCAGTGCTATATTTGCTTCATATTGTATATGTGAACAAGTGTTTTCAACTACGAACCTCAGAAAGAATTATTTCAGAAATAGATTGACAGATGAGCATTTAGTTCTGTTTCTTAGAATCAGTACATCTCGCTTCAAACCTCAATATAAGGAATTTTTAAAAATGAAATTGCAATTTCATTCATCTCATAAACATGTTTAAATTGTAATACTTGTATATTATTTTTAAAATTTTAGAAAAATTTATCTTCATCCACGGACAAAAAAGTTTGCCCATCCCTGAGCTAGTATGTTAATAATTTTAGAAATTCAGTGGTTCAATAATCAACTGATACTTTTACATTAGCAAGGTGCCAATTGTTATCATGCTTAAGTACTGCACTATTTCATTAAACTAGTTGTTATGATTCACTTATGAGAGATATTGCTAAGATTTAGGAGGTTTTTACTGGAAGTAATCGAGCAGTAAAAGCATCATTACTATGGCATTTTTTAAATAAAGATTTTTATAAATCAAATAAACACATTTTTTATTGGAATAAAAATTCCTTAAATACTTGAGCTGTACAAATATTCTGCAACGTATTTATTTTATACATTAATTATTGCGAAAAAAAAATATGCAATTTCCAAATCATGATGTTTTTATTGGGAATATTTTTTATAGTTTCATATAAAGGTTTGTCAGCTGAATTTAATAACATCATTAAAAAGGCCGAAAAATACTTAAAATGTATTAAAATTGAAAAAAGTACATTAAAAAATCTCATAAATTTTAAACTACAATTCCATATGATAATAAATTTTTTGAGAATTCTTGATTCTTCATAACACAGTTTCTCATCATACTATATGCAAATGACTTCAATAAGTGCTAATTAATTAGTTAACACTTACTAAAAAACATATATTTGTACACTCAAATTTTATTTTTTCAATTCAATCCTATTTCATATATTGGAATTGTAAATACAAACGTAAGTTAAAAATCGGTCATTTTTGACATACCTGGTTCAAGAACAACAGGTGGTTGCGAGGAAGAATTTGTGTAACAAGCAATCATTGGCACCTTTAAAGAACTGAAAACAATTAATCAGTTCATAATAATGAAGAAAACAATATAGCTAGCATAAAAGTTAAAACTTTATTTTGAATTTTACCTGAATTCAATAGCAACCAGTAAAAATTCATTGTAATCTTTCCCTTCTCTGCTGACATCGTTCAAATATGTAGTACAATCTTGGTCTCCAACTACATAATCAACTGCTAGAAAACCTATAGTAACAAAAAAGAATTCATAAATTTAATTTCAGAAAATCCCATTCCTTTTTAATTTACATAAAATAATACACATTTTATACTTTAATAACTCTCATATTTTTAGTCTATAGTTAATTATTATTAATATTATAAAATCTTGATTCAGTTTTTTAAAAATATTCACCACATATATTGATTCAAACGTTAAATTAATTGAAAAATATTAAAGTATTGAACTGGTATAGAGAATTTCAAAACTCAAACGCACATGAAAAATGTAAATTCAATTACAAAATTCTATCCTCACAGATATGAAGCAAGTCAATTAAATTAAGAATATAAAAATTATTTTTTCAGATTTCTGAAGAAAACAGTCATAGAATATGTAAACATAAAATATATTAAGATACTTCTTTATTCATATATAGATATTTATGTTTTAGAACATCAAATTTATTTAGGTATCCAATTTAATCAATGGAACACATAACAGCAAGTTGAAATCAATGCAAATACATCTCATTTTTCCAAACATGTATATGTTACTTAAAATATCTGGCATGTTTATGGGATTTATAAATTTACAGCTTTAATTTTAGACCACAAAATAAGATTGCCACATTTAATGTAGAAACAAGGACTTCAAAACACTTCAAATAATATATATACATCACTTGCTTGTAATGTATGATTTTAGTTTCCAGAAACACATTTCATCATGTGAATATTCAAAATGCATGGAAAATATGATTTCATATTTGTTTTAATTTAATGCTAGTAAATTCAATACATTTCCATTGTATCTAAAATATATGAAAATAAAAGTTTCTCTCTCGTTGATTATTACAAAATATTCTTTGACTGATCAGAAAGCCTACCGAGCAAGAAAATTTCAAATATCACTACCGAATTTGACATGGCAGTTTGCAGTGTTTATTTAGAATGCATACATGCTAACATGGAAAAGGGTCTGTTTATAGCAGATACAAGCGTATACATGCCCAGAAGACTTGTGTTAAAATTTTGAATTTCTGATAATTTATATATTTTGTCCTTTTTTAAAAAATAATTAATTTCTATTTTCAAGAAAAAATAGTTTATTTGAATAAATAATGCAGAAACTTTATAAATACACATATTTTAGCAAAATAAGAGGTGAAATCAAAATTTTTTTTGAAATTTTTAACTTCAATTTATTTTATTCTAGAATAAAAAGTTAAACAGACAAAAAGTGGTAAGAGACACATCAGTCAACATAAGAGCAGAAGAGACTCAAATTTTCCCTTTCAGTGGTTTTGCGATGAGATTTTGATAGAGATTTCAATGATACTTAGAAAAAGAAAATGTAGGTACCTAAAAGAATGTTGCAAGGATTATGGATTTTTATCTCTTTGCTCAAAGTATGAGAACCTCCAGAAGCAAGTTAAAAAAAGAAGTGCCAATTGGATCAGAAAACATATTAGAATGAAGTTAATAGCAGCTAAATTAACTTCATTCTAAAATGATAAAAATCTGCTAAACCTAAAATAAAATTCATTTAAGATAAAAATCTGCATAATATTAAAGATTTAAATTAGATTTAAAAATATCATTGCATATATTATAAATATAATGCACAATTTTTAAGCATATTCATGATAAAAAGATAGATAAAAAGACTGAATTTTTAACTACACTTTATTTAATCCCAGCACATATGATTTAATGAACAAGCAGAACCAAAGAGCACACAAACAACACAGACAGAAACCAAATGAGATGTGGAAAAGCTAATGAAATTTTATCCCTGTGAATATACACTGTGTGAATTTAGCAGGGATTTCCAACACATGAATCACAGGCAAGGTAATTATAGGATCTTTTAGAAAAATTTATTTCAGTAATATTTTGTTCCTTCACTAGGAGAGTGGCAACCACTGATTAACGCATTTTCGCAGAAATTTTGTTGTATTAATTAAATAGAAAAAGTGGAATAGGATCAGGAAATAACAGAATATTTTAGAATGAAATTAACATGAGCTAATTTAAGACCAAACTTTGGAAATTAATTGGAATTGAAGTCAAATTTTAAAATATCATTACAATCCCCCCCCCACAGCAAGATATGGAAATGCATTGGGGGCCCTTCGAAACACAGCCATATCTTACAGTGGTGTTTGAACAAGAGATTAAGTTTTAAAGGCATATTACAAGTGATTCTTAGTTTGCTCTTACCTTCACATTATTCATGAACATTTTGTAAAACTTTTCTCATAAGAGAAAAAGGCACAACTATTTTTAAAAAAATTGCTTTTTTTAACTACATTATTAATATTTTTATATTTAGCACTATCCAAACTGTCTAAATTTTGATAGTATTTAATCTCATCCTTAGGTCATCTTGTTTTATAGTGAATAGTAGAATTAATAAATTTGTTAAATGATTAAGAATAGTTTCTCAGTTAATTAATATTTAACATACAATAATAATTATAATATCACTTCTACAGTAATTTAATTTTATCTGTAATTCTCTAGTTTGTGGAAATGTTAGATAAAATCTGTAGTATCTGTAAAAACTGGTATGTATGAGGATGAAGATAAATGCATTATAAATTTTTCATACTGTATCCAACAACAATTTTCAGATATTGATAATTATGACAATGATGCAAGATAATTAGATACATTATTTTGCAATACAGAAGATGAAAGTTAGATATTTTGGGTTATCTTTAGCAGGTTTCCCACAAAAGATTGTTTTCTTTTGAAAAATGCAATTCTGTCAACAAATCTAATTGAATATATAACAGTGTCAAAATTTAAAATATTGAATAGTTATATAACTAGTTATTTCTTGTTAAGGAAGCTCATTTTTTAAAATAAAGATTGCAGAGATACTAGCTAGAATTATATAATTAGAACTTTGATTTAAAAATGGTAGATCAGATCAACAAACCTTTTAATATTAGTGCAATAAAATTGCAAACTTTAATTCCACCTTTCCAAACAACATGCTAAGCACAAAATGTTAAAATAAATTATATGATATAATTTTTTTTAAATAACTCATATTTTATGTTTGAAAGTTTATATCTTAAAATTATTTTAATAAATGAAATGTTATTTTTTTTTCAGCATAAGATGTCATTTAAAAAAGTGTAAGATGTCACTTACCTCTACCTTTTTTACCAGGTAATATTTCTTCATCAGGCTGCAAAATATTAAGCAATGCCCCAATTTTCCCTTTCTTATTCATAGCTAGCCATGTTCCACCTTCTTTCCCAGGTTCCATATCCATTCCTATGACAAATTAGACGTTAAAAGAAAAATTACAACACCAGATTAATAGTATTGAGATTACAGAATATATTTAATGCATATGAACATCTCATTTCATGATGTTACTTGCTTTTAAACAAATTTGTTAAACTGGTTTACATATTTCATAGGTACTTTCCCATTATACAAGCGCAAGCGAAAAGTCGCCAATAATAATGCAACCGCAAAACGGAATATCGCCGCCGGTGACCTTTTGCCGCCACATTTTTAAAAGAAAGTCACGGTCATTTTGTCACCTGCACCAAAATGGCAAATGTAAGCTATCGCTAAAAAGTCTGCTTGGCAAGATTTGCACCAGTATAATGGAAAAGTACCTTTTCATACACTGTTAGATCATTTACAGATACATAATAGATTAACTTGTATAATTTGGATTAATGGTATTTTAGCATAAATAAATTTATTAATCTTTTACATCTAGAAAATGAGATTTTATACTGTAAGTCAGTAGATTTACTGTATGAAAGATTTTGACACAATTCATAATTTTCATTCAAATACAGTAGTATCTATGGATGTTCATTATGAAAAGGAGAAATTAAAACTATGTAAATATTGGGATGTGGGTTTCAGTATATATGAATTTTTAATGGATTAAAATAAAACAGTTAAATTCAATCAATTTTTTTAATACTTTGTCTAGAAATGAAAATCTACATAAGCTGAAACTAAATTAAATAATTCTAATTCTTAAACTATTTAAATGATTTTTTACAATACTTCCAAATGTGAATTCTTATCATATAAATTAAAATCAATATAAATTGCAGTACAATAGAAATATTCATATAAAATACATACCTCCAATAAATGGATTAAAATAAAATAGTTAAATTTATTCAATAATTTTTTTAATACTTTGACTAGAAATGAAATTCTACATAAGCTGGAACTAAATTAAATAATTCTAATTCTTAAACTATTTAAATGAATTTTATTTTACAATACACCTAAATATGAATTATTATCATATAAACTAAAATCAATATAAATTGCAGTACAATAGAAATATACATATAAAATAAATACCTCCAATAACTTCAGGATACTGCTCCCAGAAATCAGCAAGCTTAGTAGGCCTGTTATAAATCTCATCCCGAACATTTACCAGAACTAAGTACAGTTCAGTTTCAGATGCATTCGGATTCAAGTAGAAAGTCAACAAACACATCTATGAAAAAAAATTACAGAATAACTTAGCATTAACATATGGATTTGATATGTAGAACAATATTAAAGATAAGTACTTATTTTAACTATTTTCGAGATGAATAAGTATATAATAAATTATTTACATTCTAATCACTTAAAATTATTGATAATAATTTTACTTTAGTTTAAAAATAGCATAGAATTTTATTTTTTGTCGTACCTATCATAATCTAGCCTTTGTAATTTTTAACTATCAAATATTAATTTAGCATATCATTTGAAAATGCATCAGCATTTTCTCAGAATTCTAATTTCAAATGAATAAAAAGTTAGGACATGTTCACATAAACTTCTTTTTTGTCTTTACGTCAGTACAGAGATGATACTAATAATGTTGCTGCTGATCTTGATTATTTAATGAACAGTAAAATAATCCAACAAAAAAGAGATGAAACTTTTATCAAACAATGACAAAGAAAATAAAGATATGTTTTAAAAGACAATTTCCTTCCTTCATTCGAAAGACAATGCTTTCCCTTCAATTTGGAATTAAACAACCACACATTTATATATCCACAAAATATGCATAAACAGACTATTGTAGAATCACTATTTTTCCCAGATTATTCACCTTTTCTAATATGACAATTAAATAGCCAAATATTTATAAATACATAGAATAATATGCATAAATTAAGATTACAGCAGAATCACTATTGTTAAAGAACTTTCCTTTAAAATTTGGGAATCACATGTCAGTACCAATTTCAGATTAAAACAGAAAATCTTTAACCTATGCAGATATTTATTGAAAGTGTGTATTGTAAATTTGACTAATTTTGAGAACAGATTGAATGTATAATGGCAGAAGTAATCAAAGTACTACTTTATGACAAACATGATTCCTGGGAGAAAATATCTTTTATTTAGAGAATGAGACAGAATGGACCAAAAAATTAATTTAAGGCTGGATCAAGACTGCAAGTTTTATTATTAAAATATCAAATTGCGAAATTTGTAAGAGAAATACTACTATTTTATAACATCAAAAAAACAATATATCATGACATTTTTATAAAAAATAAACTGTAACACCTCAGCTTTTATTAATTGTGATTTTTATCATAGTTTAATGGTTTTGAATAAAATTTAAATTAATCCAAAACTACTCGCAAAAACTTAAATTTGTTTGAAAAAAATTCACTCTATTTGTGTTTAGATTTTTGATTCACATAAAATATTATAAAGCTACAGATATATTATAAAGCAATAGGATTATTTTACTTCAAAGTAAAATTCAAGTCTTTCTTTTATTAGTAAAGCGAAAAAAATTGAAATTGCTTTCAAGTTTACAGAAAAATCAAAAGATAAAAATGTTTAAATTCTATTACGGCAATTGAAAATGATAAACACCAGTTGAATGTCAATTACAAATTATATACAAGATGGAAGATTTACAAATGCTTTGAAAGGAGTAAAGTTGATGACAAACATACGCTAACTGAAAATCAAAACTCACTTTCTCTAAATATAAATAAACACGCCTTTAAAATGATAATCTGTTTCTATTGGTTAGTAAGCAATAAATTAAAGTAATAGTTTATTTAACAGTCAGCTTAGAAAGATTAATACCTCTTCTTAATCACGTGACATCAGAAATTTTTCTCTTTCGGATAACGACGTATTTCTAAGTCCAGGATCGATTTCCGGAACAATGCTTTAATAACAGGTCTACAGGAGTGAAGCGCCTATTACAGAAGTTGCCGAAATGTCAACAGTCAAAAGTCAGTTAGAAGCTGTAAATGAAAATTTAAATTCGTTTTTAGATGCTATGTATTGAGGCTATTATTTTTAAAAAAAAATAAATCTGTGATTTTATGGTGTGTTATTATTGTAGTTTTCTAACATTTAATTAAAATAATAGTCTCACTTAATGTAAAAGTTGTCATCATTATCGCTCTTTCCAGTGACTTCAAAAGCTTGTTCTGTTATAAAAAAATTTAAGGAAATTATTCTCCTTTAAGGTAACATTTGGTTCTTAAAAAAATATGACTGCATGATTTTTTCATTTGAAATCCACTCACCTTCCCTTATATTTCCAATTTCCTTTTATTATTTCACTTGAAAAATAGGAATCTTGCAATTACTTGATTATTACTATTATGTAATCAATCTTTGATAACTACCAAGCTTAAGTCTTCTGAATGCATCAGATCAGACCAAACATTATAAAAAGTCCACTTTAGACCAAAGAACTCCTGATCCTTTTTATGACCAAACTTGTTGAATATGTGTTTACTAATAATGAAACAAATGTAGCTGGGAGTTTCTTTCGGTGATATTTCGTTGAAAAAGAATATATTTACCCCCCCCCCCCCCCCAAAAAAAAAATATTAAAGGCTCCATGCTCATAAAGATGCTTTCGGAAGAAAAGTTGGACCACTTTCATCTTTTAGAAATAATGCTGCACACATTTGCATTGATTCAACTTCAAACATATAAAGCGTTCAGAATATTTTTAAAAAGTGGCATTATAGTTGGATTATCAAAACTGAAATTAAAAGTGAACACTGTATTTGCATGACTAGTATGAATTAATTTAATTAGTTTTATACAAAACCTTTTTTATTATATCAATATAAGTACCTTTACGTTTTCTAAACTGGATATTTAAACTTCATATGAAAGAAATTAATTTCCATAAATCTGTTATTATAAAATTAAATTGATATTATAAGCTAACATACAAAAATAATTTTCATGTTTGGCAATCCATATCAAGGGTTGTTGAATATAATGAATTATTATATACAGAAACATTTGTTAGAAAAGCTAAACAACATTTGTTACTATTTTTAAGTAATTACTTTTTTAACTTTTGTTAATCTAGTTTCCTGTCATGAACAGTAACTTATTATCCTAAAAATTCTTCCTTGCTTTCGATCCTCGAACGTTTTTAAATGTATTATTATTTAATGATTTTATTGTACCCCCCCTTCAATAGTTAAATGCGTTTACTTGCGGCGTTTTGTTGTTTGCTGTTGATTTTTCTAATAAGAAACGAGATCCTGCCTTAACTTCTCTTCCTTATTCATGAAATGTTACAAAAAAAAAAAAAAAAAAAAAAAAAAAAACCCTGTATGCGCATTAATAATAAAACAATGAATGCTAATATTTTTGCACCTGAAGTCATAGAATGATATAACTTTTAACCCTTTTGCATCATTAGCGTATATATACTCTCAATTTTCCTGGTCACTATCACTGGAGAGTATATATACGCTGCATCATATTATAAGCTCTGCACATAATATGATATATACTGTATACCTATATGCATCCCATATTTCAAATATTACCACACTGAACAAAATGACTAACAACTAATGCTCAAAACGGATTTTTTTCTACTTTTCTGCAATTTTACACCTAAATATGAAATAATTTTTTTTCCGTGATATGGGTCTTTTTTTCATTTGATGCAAATGGGTTAATTTTAATAATGATAAGAAATAAGTACTTAATTTAGGTAAATCCAGTTCTTGCTGAAGTTTTTCGCAAACTAAATAAGTAAAATAAAATAAAACAGTAAAAGATTTCCAAAAAATTCGAATTGCCACATGAAAGCGCATATGAAACCTTTTATAACGTGTATTAAGGTAATTAATAATCTTAGATAAATCACTTTATTTTTTTCTAATTCAATTAATTGAATCTTAATTAATTCTTAAATGAATCTATTATGTAAGGGAGAATATTTTTTTTGTAATTATTTTTTGAAATGAATGGACTGAAATGAATATATATCTCGATTAAGATGAATTTAACTTGTCACTCATTTATAAATTTTCGCACTGCAAGGATTTACACTTTATTTTATAATATATTCACTATTTAGTTTTGGTCTGCCGTGGCCTGGAAGTAAGGTGTCGGCTTCGGAACCGGAGGGTTTCAGGTTCGAGACTCGATTCCACCGAAGGTCCGTCGTGTGAGAGGGTCTCTTGCACGTTAAATCTGTCAGACCAAACGTCCTCCCGCTGGTGTGGTGTGGAGAGGGGAATGCCACTTCAGGTGTCGTTCTCGGCATCTGACTGTGGTTCAAAATGACGAGGTCCGTCCCAAAATAGCCCTCGTGTTGCTTTAAAATGGGACGCTAATATAACTAAACTAAACACACTATTTAGTTTTATTAACAATTAAAAGTAATTTATTTGCATTTTATTCTGATATAACCAATCTGATATTACTGAAGCACAGTACAAATCTTAACTGTAATTTCAGGTGATAAAAGCACAGTTGTGCTTTTTTCTGGAAGAAGATTCTGAAAACAAAAATCAATTAACAGCTTTCTCTTTAGTAAGATATCAAAGTATGTCCATAGGTCCCACTTATTGAACAAATCTTTGGCAAGATATTTTCAACGCAGTCCTGAATTGAGGATTCAAGCAAGAAAAAGTCGCCAAGTAAAGCTCATAGATTACATTTCCTGGAGTAATATATGAATAGCCAGATAACTGTTATTTATTAAGTAATAAATAATGTGTATCTTAAAGTTACACCGAATCAATTGATTAGTTGTGATTATTGTGAAATCTTTTTACTTTAAATTAAATGCTCAATGAGTTACAAGTGGTTAACAATTTTGAAAAAGATTTTTTTTTCTTGATAAGGACCTTTATTTAAAAGGAACTATCCTTATATTGACCAGGTCAATGTCAGATAGACATTTGGTTTTTATATTATTTAATTGGGTAGAGTAAAATTTTTATAGCAAAATAATTGAAAATTATAAAAATTTATCAAAAATCAATTTAAACTGTATCAAAGAAACTGTAAAATGACGCGACGTTAAAGATGTATTTCTTTAATTATCTTACTAATGTTCTATTAATTGTGCACGTGAAACCAGGCTCATTGTATCTTGGCACAATTAAAAATTTAAACATGTGGTTCATTTCTTTTAAATTTTGAGAGATTTTAATTTCACTTTTTTATCCATCTTATTAACAATACAGATATGAAACAAAATCCTTATTTTTTAACTTTCAGCAATCGAAAAAAATCCCGCTATCAGATGATTCACGAAGCTATGAAAATGGTTTGAATTTCTGGGTAAAATGTAATCTATTGTTTAAGATAAAAAAGTATTAAAAATTGACAAATCTAGAAAAAAAAATTCACATTATTAAATTAGTTTAATTTTAAAGACAATTCTTGAAATTTTGAAACATTTTAAAATTTATGTTCTGTATTATGGTTTCTTTGAAAATTATTACCGAAAACCGTAAAAATTCAGCGCTTAATCCTTAATTGATTAAAATTGGAAAAATCTCGCTATGAGGTAAAGCATTCACAAGAATAGCAAATTTCAAATTTTTAAGATTTAACTGCTCTATAGAACATTTTATTTTATAAGCATTTAAATTAGTTTGCCTAATTCATCATGCATATGAAGAATTAAAGTAAACTCATCTCCAAAAAAGTAAGAAATGATTATTCAACAATTATTATACTTGTTACTCAGACAATGGTGTAATAGAGTATTTGGTATATTTTAGATTTGGATGCCCCTTTGATTGGTGACAAATTTCAAAGTTGAAGCACTATTTCTGATTTCCATAATTTTCTGTTTCCATTGATTGGTGACCCGGACGTGATGAATTTTCAACAGCTCTCTTGGCGCCATCTCTCCAACAGCAACACAAAGCCGTCAGACTCACTTGACGCAGCAACACAAAAGCCGTCAGACTCACTTGACGTACCAACGCAAAAGTCGTCAGACTCATTTGACGCAGCAGCAACTCTCATACACAAGCCATAACGCTTGGCGCAATAAAATCGTTCGTCTCTCTAGCGAACTCACTTTTAGGGGAGTATTGTGGTGACATCTTAATAAGCCAGTAACTACCACTAAACATTGGTGGCCATTTTTGTATAGTGGATAAGTTACTGGCTTCCTAACCCGAACATCGCAGGTTCGATCCTTGGCGGAATTCAACATACGTATTGGCAAAATTCCGCCAAAACATTACGCCAAAGACGCTACTGTTGGGATACTGATCGAAAATCGCCTTTCCGCCGATCTTGACGTAAAAAAAAATCAAGAAGTACGTACCCAAATGTTAATTTTACCGAAAATTCAAAAAAGGAAAGAAAATGCAGGGGAGTATTTCAGTATTATGTTGGTATAACCCAAAATGGAAAGTCTAATATCGGAGTTCTAGCCAAGTAAGACAAAATCGTGCCAAGCTTCCGAAGCCTTCTCTGATGTCAGCTATTTGGATGAATACATGTTAACAAATGACTTTAAAACTGCACAAAAAATAAATATTATGTGAAAAATCCGTTCTAAATAACTCCAGTTTTAGCGAACAAACGTTAATCCGAAGACGGATTCCAGAAAATCAGTATGTAATTTTAGAAGTATCTTTTTAAATGAATTTGGGATTAAAATCTACTTTGAGTTGTTCTTTTTCATCGCCAAGTAAGACAAAAATGCCCAATCACAAAAGACAAAAATCAAGAGGGTTGACAAGGGAATCCATATTTTGAATATATTTGCTGAAACCAATCCTCTAATTGTTTTGATTGTGAAATTTTCTAAACAAATTATATTTGAAACCACTTTTAAATGCCTCTTCCTAGCACCAAAGATGCCAGAAATGCCAAGTCGCCAGGGTAATAGATCTACATTTCAACAAGATAAAACATTAGTAAGCAAACTAATAGGATCACTTGCTATTTTGACTTACCACCCTATTGGCAACAAACTCAAGAAAGAAAATATATATTAAAATGGATTTCACGGGTACAATCCTATTTTAGGCTACCTCTGGCGGTTTTTTCAAAATCTCGCCAAATCGAAAGTATTTGAATTAAAAGGTTAAGAAAAAAGAATTCTTACCTTTCGCCAAAAAATTCTTATTATTCGGCGAAGGTGGGCTAAAATAAGATCGACCCGATTCCAGAATTATTTTAATGTATAGTGACTTTTTCAAAGTAGTATTTCAAAATGGTAAGTCAACACATTTTGTTATTTTTTGAACAGGCGACATGGGAATTTTAGGCGATGGCCGAATCATTGGCGACCTTAACGGAACTTAAAATTCAGTCTATCAATGAAACAAAACATTTCATTATGGTGTTTAAAAATATTCCACACCTTCAAAATATACATAAAGTTTTCCAATTTAATTAACTATCGGAATTATTCATATTTTTGGGTAAACCGTTTAACCCTTTTCTTTTCCAAATTCACAATAACGTACCAAATCTTTCAAACCCCCTTTCTCTAGCCTAGCAGCCCTATTATTTTTTGCTTTATTAAGGATTACATAATGTAATTAGGAAACAAACATGACGCAAGACCGTAGTTGGCGAGTTGGCGATTTGTGAACATCTCACCAAGCAGGGGGTTAAACACCGGTCGAACCATATTTTTTTCGTACTTAATTTCTATCAATAGAATTGAAATAAAATTTGAGTTTATTTTTTTAAAAATCGACTTTATCATGAATTTTTCATGTCGTATGAACATAAACGGATATTATTTTCCTTTTTTTCAATTTCAAACTTTTGATTGTTAACATTTAACGATTTTTTGCAGTCTGAGAATCACAGGGTTTTCTTCATACTTCTTGTAACTGGCCTAGTTTTCTGATATTTAATTTCCGTCTTTTCAGTTGATTTCCGTGGCTTCTTTTCTTTGTTGGCAGCTGTTTTCTTCTTCACTGGGCTCTTATTTCTGATGGCTTTAGTTTTTGAAATTTTTTTGGCACCTTTCACGGGCGGCTTTGAGCTTTTACCTGCAGGTCGTTTAGCAGACAAAGAACCAGGCTTCTTTTTCACAGATTTGGAAGATTTTGCTACACTTTTATTTTCACGAACTTTTTGACCAGTTACTGCCTTATTTGGTGTGGTCTCTTTAAAGATTGGTTCAGTTTGTACATCATTTCTGCCTTCCGGATTATTAGAAGGATTTTCCAGCTGTAATGGTGTGGTTGAGTCGATGTTCTTGGGTAATGGATTATCATGAGTTGGAACCGGAGAAGGACTATCCATTGGAAAATTATCCATTTTGTCTAATTTTTGAAGTATTTAGAACTATCAAAGATTACAAAAGTCGATTGAAAACCCTATTTATATATTTTTTACAACTTTAAAAATCTAATAATCGCCTTTCAAGCATAAAAGATATTTTTGGCCCTATATTCTTTAATGGTGATCTCGTGCGTGAGTCAAGTAAATTTTGTGTTATATTTTTATAATTCACGCGCAATGGTAATTCATATAAATTTTCATTTTTTTGCTGTTAATGTTTAATATCATTTTTTACATCACTAACTTCTCTATTCATCTTTTATATTGAGGAAAATAAAGAGAAAAATTGATGTTTTGAAAATATATATACTTGAATATATTGCTCAGGTATTCTGTGATTCTTCTGCATGTCATTTTTTTTACCATAGAATATCCTTAAAAAAGTCCTATTAGAGTTATATTTAAAAAGTAATAAACATAAATTATTGCTGGAAAACTTCAAGGTGGCATTGAGTTTTGTTTGCAAAACAATTAGCCAAAGTATTGCTGTAACATTTTTTTAAAATTATTTAATATACATAGTATACAGAAAGGATATCAATATTCAAAAAATTCAAACTTAAGATTTTGAAGAATGTCCTGGTTTTAGATCTTCCAGATTTCGAAAAACACTTATTTAAAACATAACATTTAAAAAGTAAACATAAATTATTGCTGAAAAGCTTACAAGTGGCATCGAGTTTTGTTTGCCAACGTATTTCTGCTACGGTTTTTTTAATTGCTTTATATATATACTAGCCGCCTTTGGTGACCAGCTGGTTCGCCATGAGTAATGGGTTCTAAAATTTTCAATTAAATCACATATTCATAAGCCTTGAAGTAACTACGGACATTGATTGGCCTGAAATTAATATTTTCTTTAAGATGATGGACTGAAAGTTCTAAAAGAACGCGTTTTCCGAATAATATTCTTTAATTTTATAAATCAGTCAGTTTTAATGATTGATTTAGAAGACTGATTGATGTAGCAATTTTTATTTAAAATATTAATAAAAATGTTTTGTAAAATATGTCTCACAGAGCAAAGTATGAAGAAATCTAAAACTCCTTATTCATAAATGCATTGTTTGACTCAAGTTACATAAAATGTAATTATTTACTTCATTTAGATCAAATTAATAGTATTAAACAATATATATGCCTATTAATAATATTTTACAAATTGGCCATTGGACCGGAGTTTGAATGCATATCCTGTATAAATTAAATCCTGTGTAAATAAAGATATTTTATTCAATTAATGATTTAAATATTGCAAACGATCATAGAATCCGTTGATTTGCATTTTTTAAAGAAAATATCACATTTTATATTTATTTTATTTTATCCAGTCACGTGCTAAAAGTTGCATTCCTTCAGATTTAAGTTGCGATGATAGTTTTTTTTTTTTAATTTGAACTTCCGTCAAAATGATGGCAACAGGGTGATAAAACCTAATTTTTTCCATTTGACGTGCTCTTGCAGATTTTATAGAAACCTTAGCTTTGCATTTACTTTTTTAGAAACTATCACATTTTATAATGAAAAAAAAATATTGAATTAATGATACAGATATTGCAAACAATTACATAAATATGCCATTAAGTCGGGTTTTCAACGCATATCCTGTCTAAATTCAATCAGGTTTACCGTAAAGAAGATTTATTGAATTAATTATTTAGATATCGCAAACGATCATAGAATCCTTTGCTTTGCGTTTATTTTTTTAGAAACTATCACATTTTATATTTCTTTTATTTTATCCAGTCACGTGTTGAAAGTTGCATTTCTTTAGATTTATTTTACGATGATAATTTTTTTTCTATTCGAACTTCCGGCATTCTTTTATTTTATCCAGTCACATGCTAAAAAATGGTTAAAATATTTCTTTAAAAATTCGTTAAAAATAGAAGCTTACGTTATAAATTAAAAAAAAACTGATACCGTTAGAAAGCTAATTTTTTTTATCTTTAAATTGATATAAAAATTATGTTTGTGCAATAATATTTTCGGAAGTTAAAGTGGAAAAACGTCGAAATTTCGCTTAAATTTTAATTAATTGAAGTTCTAATTAAAAATTCGAAAAAAGGGCTCCGAGGTGCACATTCCCGACCTCCAAGGTATACATGTACCAAATTTGGTAACTGTAGGTCCAATGGTCTGGCCTGTAAAGGGCCAACACACACACACACACACACACACACACACACACA
>JAPMOQ010008539.1:57162-69142 GCA_026543055.1 Argiope trifasciata | reverse complement strand
ACACACACACACACACACACACACACACACACACACACACACACACATTGAGCTTTATTATAAGTATAGATATAGATAGTATAGAGAAAGGATCAGCAGTCGACCACAACAAATCCTGTCGATACTGCTACGTTCAGTGGTGGCGGGGTGGTCGGCTGTATGCAAGAAGAAGTATAGAGAAAGGATATCAACATGAAAAAAAAAAGAATTCAAACTCAAAATTTTGCCTAATGTCCTGGTTTTAGATCTTCCAGATTTCGAAAAATACATTTTTGGAAAATGATTGCCCGTCTTCCTTTCTATAAAATTTTGTAGATTTTTATGAAATTTTGATTAAAATCCTCTGATGGGAAGTCTGTCTATCGGCTGTTCGAATATAATTTAATACAGTAACGGCAAAACGAACATAGCTGGACAGATAAACAATGCACAGAATGAACATCTATAATCTAGTCACATTTAACAAGGGATTGACCCTTTTTTGGTTTATTCTTTTAAAAATTTGAGCCTGCGATAACTCAAAGACGCGATGAATTAAATATAATAAATTTCAATGTGATTTTGTGACAAGTCTAGTTTTGTGCCAAAATGATTTTTCAATCTGTTGGAAAAAACGCATCTAAAACAGAGATTCGATTTTCGGAAACTATTAACCCTATGTTAAGGATTTATTGCCAAATATCTGGCCAAGGATGACAAGATAGATTCAGTAAAAATTCATATCAAAGTTTAATATTTTATAACTACTGTATGCCAATGCTATGTACTCGTGGATGTTCTCTGGGATAAGATCTATGGTAAGAGAGATTGCGTGGGAATAGAGCTTGGCACCTTTTGGATTATAGCCACGTAACATAACCATTAGACAAAAGTGATCACTGGGGTCCAGGGGTTATTATTGGATTATTAAGACACCACTACAATATTTTCCCACCAGTGAGTCTTCCGAGAGACGAACGATATTATAGCTCTAAGCGTTATGGTGAGCGCGTGAGAGTTGTTGCTACTGCGTCAAGTGAGTCTAACGACTTTGATTGCTAGTAGAGAAAGTTTGTAGATTTTGTTGTTGCCGGTAGGTGACACACTAGAAAATTTGTTGTTGCGTTGCTTTCTTTGTTGCGGGTAGCTGACGCCACGACAGCTGTTTGAAGATTAAAAATTAATCGTCCGAGGCCACCAATACGGTAAGAGAGATTTTTTTATGAAACTTATTAAGATGTTACCTCACATATGTATTAGAATATATGCAAGAAAGTTTCGGGCTGAGCACTTCTTCTGTTTATGCTAGATATTATAAGTAATACCTTATTTTAATTAATATTATCTTCTCCTATATCAAATATTTAAAGAAAAAGTATTGCATCATCAAAAAATCCAAATTCGAGATTTTATCGAATGTCTGTTTTAGATCTCTCCGAGTCTGAAAACACATTTTTGGAAATATCTCTGCCTTTGAACACGATAAATAAATAAATGATTGGAACAAGAAGGATGAAATTGAGTATATGCATTTACATCAAATTGCAGATCTCAATCAAATCTTGAATAAAATCCATTCATAGGGAGTCTGTATGTTTAGCTATCTGAACACATGTTTGCACAATAGTTACAAAACAAAGAGAGCTAAATGAATACAATTTTGTACCCAGATTTAACATCGAAAGTATACATATAAATCAAAACCGTAAAGAGGGTTGACTGTCTGTCGGTCTACATTTTTACAAGCATATAAACAAAAACTAAAAAGCATATGAACTAAAACATGGAAACTAATAAACATATGAAATTTTATGTGTGATTTTGTAACATTTTTCATTTTTTGCCAAATGTTAGTTTCCATCAGTTAGAAATGAGGTTTAACGGTTTTTCAAAACTTAAAAAAAAAAAAAAAAAAAAAAAAAGAGGATTCTAAAGTAAATTTTTCTTATTCGAAAACAGGTTTTTAGAGTAAGGAAAACTGATATTCCAGAACGCCTAAAATTTCCAATTTTTTAAATAATCGAATTGTATTGGTTGGGGCCATTTTTTTTTTTTTTTGCAGCTGAAGGTTTGAGGTGACGACATGCGAATTTGTTAACAAGTGAAGAAATATTTGAACTTCTGTTAAATGAACTAAAAAAAATTGAACAGAAAATAAGCTGGAAGTTATTGCATGATTTAGAAGAAGGAATTCAAAACAGAAGACAAGTAGTTACAGTTTTGCTGTATTTGCAAAATCCACAAAACATTTCAAGTTTAGCTCAGAAATCTAGTGTACTTTCTTTAGTTTCAAAAGCCGAGATTATTATCTTGAAGAATATTGCCTAGAATATTCCCAAATTCTTATGTGGGAACCGATTCTAATGAATATGAAATCGAAGAAATTACTCATTAGTGTTATGCTTTTTAAAAAGAAGCCATGGAAAAATCAATTCATAAGCTTCTTGAAGATTCTGATGAAAAACTTACAAATCACAAGACACAGTAAGCTGAATTTTTTTTATTTGAGGCAATGAATAAAAGAACAGGGAACAGGTTAGTTATTTGATGCCATGAAAACTATAAAATCAAGCCAAGTAGCTCGTGGACGAGTATTTTCAATTTCAGGTAATATTGTGTGCAAAATAAGAACAATACTTATCCGTAGTTCAGTGGATATTTTTATGTTTTTTAAAATCCTACTTTCTTTGTAGAAATTAAAATTAGTGAAATAATATAAATATTATTCAAATTTTTTGTTTCAGTTTTCGTTAATTTGTATAAGTAATATGTATATGTAATCACTAATACACACACACACACACACACACAGCTACTTTTGATTTGATTTGATTGAGTTTAGCAGCACAAAAACTCTTCTTGAAAATGATACATTAAAATGGAAGGTTCAGTTTAGTAAAAATTTTAAATTAACATAAAAAAATCTGTTTTTCGTAATTATTGCTGGATAATGGCATGCATCAAATTCGGTAGTTCTAGGTTAAACGGTCTAACGTGTAGAATGTTTTAAGTGAATTCTGGACATGCAAGTCTTAATTTATCAATATGTGTGTTAAACTACAGTACATGCATTTTTACTTTCTAGTAAAATAGAAAAGATAGAGAAAGTATAGTAATAGTGAAAAAAAAATTCAGATGAATTGAGATTTTGAAAAATCTCTAGATTTTAAATGACACTGAATTCGAAATACACTTTTTTGGAAACTGTCAGTCTTCTGAGTCAAAGATAGCTAAAAAACGCTTTGCGCTAGATGGTTGAACTTTTTTGGTGTACAAAATTTACACCATATTTGTATAAAATTTAGTGTAAAATATTTCCAATGGACTCATATTCATCTGGCCGGTTAACCCAATATAAATTAACATGCTAACTACAAAATGAAGGGAGCTAAATAGTTGAGACTCCGTACATAAATTTAACATCTATTGAGTAAACACCTGGCATATATTGAGCGAAAACCAACAACGGATTAATTGTCTATCCATCTTTACTTTCAGAAATAAGTAAACATGATGATTCTAAAAAGCAAAGATTTAAATATATCGAATTCGGTTTGGGATTTTGCGAAAACATGTCCAATTTTGTGTCAAATTTTTGTTTCAATCGATTGAAGGAAACGTGCTTCAAGTATAAATTCTATTTTTGTTTACTTTTTACATCATGCCAGGGATTAATCGCCAAATAATTAGCCATGCATAACATGATAGATTCAGTAAAAATGCTACAGTAAGCCACAGCCATCATCAAACCTGTATCAAAAAAATTCAATTGTTTTCATATTTTTTTTTACTTTCTGATATATGAAGTATAGAGAAAGTATATTAATGGTCAAAAAATTTAAGCTCGAGTTTTTGAAGAATCTTTGTGCTTCAGATCTCCTCCAAGTTCAGAAAACGCATTGTTTGAAAATGTCTGCCCGTCTGTGATTAAAGATAATAAAAAGATGTTTAGAGTTGAATAGCTAAAATTTAGTATTCAGTTTTTACACTAAGTTTACATATTGCTATTAAATTTTGTGTAAAATTTGTTCAGAGGAAATCTGTCTATCTGTCAGGCTTTTCGAATATAAGTTAATACGATAACCACAAAATGAAGAGAGCTTCATAGATAAAATTTTGGTAGACAGATTTAGCACATATGGAGTAGAAACCCTTCAAATTCTGAGCCAAATCTAACAAAGGATTGACTGTAGGTCTGTCTTTACTTTCACATATATATATAAACGCTATAATTCAAAAACACAATAACTTAATATCAAATTTGTTATGGGATTTTATGACTACAAGTGAAGGGTACTATAAATGTATGCCAGGAAATAATCGTCAAATAACTCTGCAAGAATGACAGAATGATGCAAAAGTAAATTCAATAAAAATTCTAAATTCGTGGCAAAAGTTATTATTCTGTAGCCATATAGTATTGACATACAATAGTTACTAAATATTAATTTTGGCATGCAGTCAGTATCTTTACTGAATTAATCGTGTCGTCCTTGGAGAATTATTTAACTATTAATCCCTGGCATGCGTCAAAAATCGAATTTGTGTTTTAGAGATGTTTTTCTCTAAATGTATTTTTCAAACTCGTGGAGGAAATAAAAATAGGAAACTAGCGAAAACGCAAAATGCAATTTTCGGATGTGTACGATTAATCCTTTGAGATATATCTTTTCCATAATAGCAATCTTTTGAACAGAAAGGCTCATTACTGATGATTTTGATGTCTCTGTTACCAAAAAAAATGCATCATTATTGAAACTTCTGCCTGAAGGAGATTCAGATCAATTGCTTCTTTATTATTGTGGAAAATCTACGCAATAAAATTGGATTAATTCTCTCTATTACAAGCCCAAAACAGACAGTTTCCGATAGTTCAAAAGCAAAAATGTCACGCGATAGTTTAATACTGTCAACGAGCAAGCCACAGAAGATGGGAGATGTCTGACATTGTTCCAAAATGTCACGCACAGATCGTGCAATCTTCCTCAAATCAGAATCCTACAAAAGAGGATGAAAAAGAATCTGGCATAGCAGCATTATGTCAATCATTCAGATGTTTTCAAAAATATTGGACTGTGTTCTAGAAGATTACCTCGATTCTCAGATTTCACGCAAAGGTTGATATTTTGAAGCATAGTAGTACTTCGATTATATAAGTATCTGTCAACCTAGGTTTGTTAATCAAACCTGTATCAAAAATGAATTGCTTTTTGCATTTTTTAAAACTTTTGATATACGAAGTATACTAGTTGTCAAAAAAATTTAAATTCGAGTTTTCGAAGAATATTTGTGTTTCAGACTTCCCCAGCGCTCAGAAAACACATTGTTTGAAAATGTCTGTCCGTCTATCAGTGACAAAAGATAATTCAAAAACGTTTTGAACTAAACGAACGAAATTAAGTATACAGACTTTAAACTAAGTTTACAGATTTCTATCAAATTTCGAGTAAAATCTGTTTATAGGAAGTCTGTCTGTCAGGCCGTTCGAATATAAGTTAATACGATAACTAAAAAACCAAGAGAGCTACATATATCACATTCAGGCTTCTTCTTCTTATATACAGCCGACCACCCCGCCACCACTAAACGTAGCAGTATCGACAGGATTTGTTGTGGTCGCAGATAAAATTCAGGCTCACAGATTTAGCACATATAGTGTAGGGTCCTCAAATTTTGAGCCAAATCAACAAAGGATTGACTGTAGGTATGTCTGTACTTTCAAATACATATCAACGCAATAATTCAAAAACTCAATAACTTAAATATATCAAATTTGTTATGGGATTTTATGCCTACAAGTGCAGGATACTATTAATGTATGCCAGGAAATAATCGCCAAATAACTCGCCACGGATGACAGAATGAGGCAAAAGTAAATTCAATAAAAATGCTAAATTCGCTCCAAAAGTTAACATTTTGTAGCTGTTGTAAGCCAAGGCCATGCAAGACGTTCTCTGGCATGATAAGTTTATTAAAGAGTTGGCGAGAAAGTTTTGGGGAGATCATTCCAGATGATTTTATTTTCTGGTATGCGAAGTACAGAGGAAGTATTGTAATCACTGCAAAATTTGAACTGGATATTCAAATTGATAAATGACCACATTTTTAATTTCCATGCATTCGAAGTAAAACACTTTTAGCATTACTTCTGTCTGTCTGTGAAAACCATAATCCAAAAATGCTTTGAGCTAGACGTATGGCATTTTGTAGGAGGGCTTTCGACTTAATTAGTAGATTACAAATAAGTTTTGAACGAAATCTATTTGTCTGGCTTTTCTCAAGTACAAATGGATTCAGTAGTTATAAAATGTAAAAAATAACTAAACATATAAAATGAATACACATTTTTAGCATCTGGATACAGATTTTTATCAAATTTTGTATTAACCCTTTGCACTCGAGGGCTCCGGAGCGGAGCCATTTAAAATTGGTCTTCGAACTCGAGGGCTCCGCTACGGAGACAATGCAAATAATTTTCAGTTTTTAACATGAGAGCAAAAACAAATCGTTGTTGTTGTTGTTTTTGTCGTGTCCGTGTTTTTCACGGAAAGGGGGTGCAGTAGCTTCTGAGAGTAAAGACCCCTGAGCACCCAGAGGGCAGAAGTCCGACTTCTAGCTCACACACACGACACAACCCTTTTTAGGGGGTGGTCGAATTCATTCATACACTCATTCCTCCATCAGCAAGTCGAAATTTAGATCCAAATCAGAGACCGACTCATCCCTGATTCAGTACCCCCAGAGGTATCGTTTTGTTATGGGAACTTGGAGGACTTTGCAGTCTCTACATATTTAACGTGCCCCAACTGCCATTAGCTAACACGGCGGTCTTTGGCCAAAACAAATCGTAAAAACTAGTTATAGGATGTTTCGCATCACGATTTGGACGATTACAAAATGTAATAATTTTGTAATTTTTTTATATATATCATAACATTTGCATTCATAAAGAATTAAAAAAAAAATAGCATACAACGAGGACTTTTCTTTTAATGCGTATAGCAAACTTACAAGTGAATATGATCTTTTCACTAAAATTGCTCCTAGTTGATGGTAATACGAATGAAAAAAAAACTTCGAGTGCAAAGGGCTAAATCCATCAAACAATTTACCATCTGTTATTCATAACCCTATACTTTTACTCGTATCACCGTCATCAATAATATTTCATAAATATTGTAAGCCAATGTCATGCAAGGCATTCACTGGAAAAATACTCTTATTAAAAAGTATGCGAGAAAATTTTTTGGTGACCTCACCCCCTAGAATATTTTTTCCTGTTCAGAAGGCTTATATTCAGCGTTTAAGGATGTATCGATTAACTTTAGCCGGTTTTCAACCCCCCCCCCCCAAAAAAAAATAATGAATTTTTACTGTTTTGAAATTATCGATTGACGTAAGAAATAGTATAGCAAAGCTGAATGATATAGTGCAGTAATAGATTTTCTGAATGATTTCATTGTAAACAGCATCACGATATCTTGAGTCGATTATTTTAGGAAGGTTTCGGAACTTAAAAAACAAAACAGGTATGAAATTAAAATAATAAGACTTCAATGCCTTTCATAAACTGATGCTCAATAATACTGTTTTAAGGGAGTCTAGAACAACAACTTATGCCTGAGAGATTTAACAGAAATTCAATACAAACAATATTCTGGTGAACACCAATGTCCAGTGGTCAAAGTGATTACCAAAGTGGTCGAGTTTTATTGGGGTGTCTTGCCAATGTGGAGGTTGAATTCAACCAAGGATCGAGCTCGCTATCTTACGATGTGTAGCCTCGTAACATATCCACTAGACAAAAATGATCACCAGTGTTAAATGTCTGTTATTGGCTTATTAAGAACCACTACAATACTTTCCCACCAGTGAGAGACGAACGATTTATAGCGCCAAGTGTTATGGCGAGATTTTTCACTGTCTGAGTTACTAATGTGGCGAGTTTTATTGGGGAGTCATTCCAATGTGGAGACTGAATTCCGCCAAGTATCGACCAGTCGCGTAACATATCCGCTAGACAAAAGTGAGCACCAATGTTTAGTGACTGTTATTTGCTTATTAAGATACCATTACAAACAAAAGCTGTTAATATTATTTTTTTTGGTATTCACATAATTTTGGCTACATAATTTCAAAGTAGAAAAATTATAAAAATGTAATAAAAATAGAGAACTAAATTTACAACTTATGAGCCTAGAATTCTTTGCATTATCTTTTGTTCTGCTTAACTAATCACAGCATGAGTTCCGTGATACTTTGATATTGATAAAAGTTCTTTGACCCCAAAAGATTAATCCTGAAGAACATTTTGTTGAACTTTGGATCAAAAATGTTTATTTTTACTTTCTGGAGAAAGTACAATAATTGTCAAAAAATACCATCTCATTATTTTGACGAATCAACATGTTATAGATCTCCCTAAGTTCGAAATACACAGTTTTGAAAAATGTCCGTCTATATGCCTGTAACGACTTTAAGTTAGACGTTTAAAATTTAGATACGATCTTTATACAAAATTTGAAGATTTCTATCAAATTTTGAACAAAATCCACTCAAAGGAAATCTATCTGTTCTTCTGTTCGAATACAATTTAATACGATAATAAATAAACGGAGAAATCTAGATGAGTAACATTCAGTACACAGAATTAACATCTAAAATATAGAGACCTATAAGTTGATGAGCAAAATCTAAAGAAGAATTGGCCATTGGTCGGTCTGTACTTCAAAAACACGTAAACACGATAATTCAAAAACGCAATGATTCAAATACATCAAATTTGGTATGTGGTTTTGTGTCACATTTTTATATTTCAGTTGGTTGTGAGAAATGTGTCTAAAACACAAATAGAATTTTCGGTTATTATTAAACGCAAGCCAGGCATTAATAGCCAAATAAATCGCCAAGGACGACACAATAAAAATGTTAAATTGGGGCCAGTAGTTAATATTTTGTAATTATTGCACGTCTGTATTCTCCAGGATAACACCATTATTAGAGAATATACAAGAAAGTTTTGGGGGAGACTATTTCTTCTTGCTTTATTAATAAAATTCAAAATATTCACTTTAAAGATATTACGTAAAGAAAGATATTTCATTTAAGGATATTATATAAAGAAAGATATTAAATTTAAAGATATTACATAGAGAAAGATATTACATTTAAGGATATTACATAAAGAATGATATCACATTTAAGTATATTACATAAAGAAAGATATTACATTGTGTTCACATTACAATGTTGTTGTTGTTACTTATGGCCCTTTACAAGCCCGCTGACAGAAAGCTGTCAGCAATTTAAGCCTAAATTAGCTTTCCTTGTTCTTTCAGTAGCGCCAATTAGGGCCAAGAGTACGACTTAGCTACATCATGCTTCACATTCGCTTGCACAACCCCTTTTTACAAGGGGACACATTCACATTTCTCTCAGATAGAACACAGAAGAGCAACCATGCCTGAAACGGGGTACTCATATCATGTGGAAGACACGTTTTCCCTGTGTCAGGACGCCGGCATTTTGTAACGATTTGCTCTAGATATGTTCTAGCTCATATGAAGATGACGCACACATTCGCTTGCACAACCCCTTTTTACAGGGGGGCACATTCACACTGTTCTCAGATAGAACACAGAATAACAACCATGCCCGAACCGGGATGCCCAGAAGAGACGCTATCAATGAACAGTTCATTGCATCAAATTCATTTCATCGAAATGCATCGCAAAGTCTAACACCCTGACATTGTATAGAATCTTTTCTAGAACCCCCCCCCCCATTCATTCTCACAGATGGGATCAGGGGACTACTCGGCACTAAGTATCCAGCAGTTGGAACCCACAATGCCGGAGTATTTATTTGCATTTCGTAACTGAGGCGTTTTAATTGAATGTTGATCCAGCCCGGTTTGACTGATCAAGGGTTCATTATCTAGAGAGAGAAGGGATGTCTAGTTTCCATTTTATTGAATAATCGTGGAAGGGATTGATTTGGGTTCTGGATATATTAGAACGGATCAATGGACAGGATAGAGCTAGCTGCCTGTGTCATTTTACACTTCAGAGAAATATTTTGATATGCTGCTATAGTTTAATCAAAATATCTATTCGTGTCTACTAGTCTGTTTAAGTATATTGTTAGGTTTCCTTAATCACATTTCAAAAACTTTATGGTTTATTTCCTACCATAATTCGAATTTAAGGATCAGTGTGGAGTTTTTGATTGAATAAAAACTGGTACCATGTAATTTTACACTTCAGGGAAATATTTTGATATGCTGCTATCGTTTAATCAAAATATCTTGTCGGGTCTACTAGCCTGGTTAAGTTTATTGTTAGGTTTCTTTAATCACAATTTGAAAACTTTATGGTTCATTTCCATCCATAATTCGAATTTAAGGATCAGTATGGAGTTTTTGATTGAATAAAAACTGGAATCTGTTTAAAAGTGAATATCTGATATTGGAAATGAATTGCCTTATTCCAATAATTCAATACAAATTTAAACAATCATTGTATCACAGCACAGCTTAGGTTATGTTGTATAAAATGCGCAGCCGTATTAAGAATCTAGACTGTAGCTTCAATGCGCATTTAATTTCATACGAAAGGAATTATTTTTACACATGCTTTAATAGCCTTTAGGCCAATGACTCTTTAGACTTTAGGCGGCTATTTGGTGACAAAAATAAAGATTCCATATACATTTCAAGACTTTTGGTGATATCTATATTAAGAGACAAGATACGAGATTCTTCTAGAATACTCAATACCTCATTCTAGAGAAGATTCATTACAATACACCGTGATATTTAATTATATGGAATTATTGGATATTGTTATTGAATAAAAACTGGAATCTGTTTAAAAGGGAACATCTGTGTTTGGAAATGAATTGCCTTATTCCACGCGACAATAATTCTATGCAAATTTAAACAATCATTGTATCACAGCACAGCTTAGTTTATATTGTATAGCATGTGCAGCCGTATTAAGAATCTGTATTGTAGCTTCTACGCATATTTAGTATTATATGAATGGGATTTTTTTTCAGATGTTATAGCACATTAAAGGCGAGAGTCGTAGCACTAAGATTTGATCCGCGTTACCAGCACACTTTCGTCAAGATCCCCCGCCTTTAATGTGTTAATAGACTTTAGGCCAGTGATTCTCAACCTGTGGGGCGCGCCCCCCTAGGGGGGCGCGAGCACACGATTGGGGGGGGCGCGATCATATCCAAGAGAAAATGTTATTTAAAAAAATGATTAAGTGATTGAAAGGAAAGAACACACACACACATACAAAACAAAATACATTTCGACATATTTAGTAATTAACTTATTAAATTAAAACAACTTACTAAATTAAAAATAAATTTAATAATTATTAGTAACTTCCTTGGGCCTGTCTTGCAGAGAAAAGTTTTTCGAAGGAGGGTTTAATATTAGAAATAGACACTCTCAATTATTTTTCTATATTTAGCTGAGATCTATCTTTTGTTTTCAAAGAAGTCACCGCAGAAAATCCAGTTTCACAAACGTAAGATGTTGAAAATGGTAGTAGAATGCGAAATGCCCTTGTTTTTAGTGCTGAAAACTCATCATCCACTCCTGCCCAAAATTCAAAGGATGATTTATTACTAAATTGTCTTTTGGTTTTGCCGCTTGCCGTGAAGTCTATGAAGGTTTCTTCCTCTTTAATTGAGACTCCTTCGGAAGTATTTTGAAATGGATTCCTCACCCACTCGTAACTTGATATCAGTTTGTCGTCAGCAAGAAAGTACTTTTTAAAAATTCTTTGCTATCATTGCTAAATGATTTTCAATGGTTACAAAATCAACTTTTACATGTTGTTCATCAGCTTTGTAAGTTTTAATACAATCATTCGAATTTGCAAACATTGTTAAGTTTTCTTGCTTTAAATTTCTGCTCCACAATTCCAATTTCCTACAAAAAGCATTAACTTTATCACTCGTATCCAATATATGTGTATTTGCT
>JAPMOQ010008539.1:12010-57152 GCA_026543055.1 Argiope trifasciata | reverse complement strand
ACACACACACACACACACACACACACACACACACACACACACACACAAACTTTAAGCTTTTTTCTGCGTGTTCTGATTTTTCCTCATATCATTGTTTATAAGAAATGAGGATACAAAATTTCTCCTCATATCTTGTTGAAATCTAATTATACAATTGTGTTGAACAACCCGTTTTAAGTACAATAAAACGGGGAAGAAATCACAAGAAAAAGTATTCCGAATATTTTACGAAAACTATGATTTCTATTACAGTATAAATTTGGACGTAATTATTAACAGTTTTAAGATAAAAATTTTGTTAATCATCTGGTACCTAATAATGGACGTTTATGTACAACAAAAATAAAATGCAAAAGTCCATTCCTCCATTTCTCATCTTAACTGCATTTTGTTGAAATCAAAGACTCCAGGTAGATGTGCAAAACAGTGGAGGGATATTGAATCTAATAACAGACAGCAGGTGGATAATAACTGCGTTTTTCTTTTTAGCTGTTTAATGCTAATTTTTCTTGGACTGACAAATAAATTATTTTTTCATTAAGCTATTAATGTGTTACATTATTAAAATTTAATATTAGAATAATATTATGCCGTCTCCTGCTATCAAAAAGGTATTTATTCTAGTTTTATAAGAATTTCAATTGTAGAACATGTAAATAATTTATTGGATTCTGAATTTGTATCTGAATACTTCCTTTTTATGTAAGATTTTTTTTAATTCTTAAATTACGTTTCTAAAATGAAAGGAGACTACATAATAGAATGGGAAACGGGATTGAAATAATAGTAAAAATAAATTATGTATGCTACTTATTTAACATTCACTTGTTTACATAACTTTATTTATATATATTTATTTAAAATACTTCTTTATATTGAGCTACGAAATGAATGTTTTTGCAGATGCACATATAAAAACATGATTCAAGAAAAAAAAATCCCAGGAAATAATTTGCTTTTTTTGTCTATGGAATACTTGAAAAAATTGAAGAAAAGAAATTGGGATTTCAGAAAAAAAGACCTCCATAAACGCGATTGAAGTTTGAACGGACTTTTTCTCTAGTTTATCTAACGCAGTATTGATTTCTTATTTTCGCAATGATTGCTTTCCATTGGGGAATACACGAAAAATAAAGGTAGAAAAAATTGAGTTTGGACTAATGTTTTACTTTCAGAGTTTGAGATGAAAGAAATGGGCTCTTCTTTTAAACCAAGATTTGCCAATGAAACTTCAAAGGCAGATGGCCAGAAGTTGTATAGCTTTCTCTTAAAACAAGGTCTCTTTAGGGGATAGAAGGCTTCCAAAAACAAACTCTTGCTTGGACAAAAAATATTTATTTGAAATCATATTAAGATTCATTAAAAGTCTCAACAACAAGATTTATTACAATATTTCCGCTTTATGGTAACGTATAATATGGTTTTTAATCCGCAAGTTAATAGTTCTGAAAGATGTTGTTACAGCAATTTATGCAATATGCTAGATGAATAAGATACAAAAATACACAAAAAACATGCAATAAAATGCATAACATAGCAAAAATTAAAATAATAGATTTCAATAGATTTTATAATAATAGATTTTAATTTAGATAGATTTTTAGATAATAGATTAATAAAATAGATTTTTAATTAGTAAGATTCATTAATAATAATAATAGATTTTTAAAAAGTAAAATTTCCTTTTCTTACAGTGGAATTTCGTATTTGATCTACATTTTGGGTTTATTATTAAAGTTTCTAAAATTCAATGAATGCCTAAAAACTGTTTGATTATCGAAAAGTACATTTATGCAAAGTGCATAAATGCATTTTACAATAAACAGTAGAAAGTTGAAGAATAATTATGGAATAATATTGCAATTATTCACGGCAAAAAATCTATATTGTCAGGATGATCTAATTACCACAATGTAACTCTATATCAGATTTATTAACTCTAAGCAACTAATAACTGATTCCATAGCTTGTGGAACTCAGAATTTATACCTTTACAGAATAATGTAAAATTATAAAGAATACTATCGAAAGTTTTTTGAAGCTTCTAGAATATTATCAAATGATTGGTAAGAAATTTAAATTAAAGCTCAACTATTAATGTAATGCGACTTGGCTTGGATTCGAACCCCTAACCTAGTGTTTTCCCAACGCATACCTTACTTATGAGTCACGTGGACTACGGGAAGATATTCCATTCACGACAATACATATGCACATATGAACTCTTTTTTCCTATTATATCATACTACAATAGAATATTCAATTTTAGAAAGATGTGAAGAAATTTCCTTTTAATTTCCTAACATATTAAAAATATAAAGAGAATAGATAAGGACTGAGAGCTATTTATTTAAAAAAATTATTTAAAAAAAATTCATGGAGAAGAACCATTAGCTTCAATGTGAGACACTCTAAAGACTACGCAGATACACCAAGGACAAAAGACTGGATATATTCATGGATGGTGTTGTTCTGTTTCATGATAACGAGCATCCACAAGTCTCCAAGATCACAGGCATGGAACTGGTAAAATTCAAGTGGGAACAGATCGACCCACCACCCTACAGCCTGAACATGTCTCCCTGAGATTTTCATGCTTTTGGTTACCTGAAAAAACATCTAGAAGGGAAGTACTTCAACAAGGACGGCAAACTCAAAGAGGCTGTGAGGGACTGAGTCTCATCATGGACACAGGAACTCTGGGAACAAGGAATCCTTCTGCTCTTAAATCAATGGGATAGTTGTGCTCAGGTCTATGGTGCATGCATACTTTGAATTAAATCATTTATACCATAGTGTTATTTTCGTTCCTTTGAACCTCCTTGTAGTAATAATATTTTATCCATTTATGCGTAAGGTTAAAAAATTGGAATTTTTGCATGAAATTTCTATAATAATTTCTATAATGAAATTTCTAAATAACTTTTATGTGAGGGGTGTTCCAAAAACGGAATAGTAGACATTAATGGGTTAAAAGATAGTATTAAAAAGAAATAATAAATATATAATAGTATTAAAAAGAAATTTGAGTTTGAATAAAAATAATCTTAGAGTATGAAAACATGTTTATGAAAATAGTTGATAATCAAACAGTTTTTAGGCATTCTTTGAATTTTAGAAATCAAATAATAAACCCAAATTGTAGATCAAATACGAAATTCCGCTGTAAAAAAAGGAAATTTAACTTTTAAAAAATCTATTATGTTTCCATTTATATATTTTAATTTTTGCTTTTTCTAACAAATATTTGAATAAATAAATAAAATAAGCCTGCAGATTAATATATTTATCTGAAAAAGTAGGTTAAAATGTACTAAATTTGAAAAGATAAAAACCATAAATTAAAGAGAAAAAACCCCAAAGTTAAGGTCGAAAAAGAAATAAATTTCTGAAAAATGTATTATATACTTTTTCGAATGATTAAATAGCTTTACTGAAAAGGAAATAAAAAGAATTCGAACAATTTGCTTTATAAATTGAATTTTGTATTTTAAAAGAAGTCAAAACAAAAATTCTAATTAGCATAAATGTTCTAAAATGCGTAATGAATTAAAGAATTTCTTTTTCTAAATAATGAAACCTTTTGGATTTAAATACATTTTTTTTTCCAAAATTGTAAGTATATTTTCGAATTATGATGAACATTCGCTGTAATATGCAATTGAATTCGAATATAAAGTTTAACATTTTTTCATATCACCTCCAGATGTTTTTTAATGAAAGGAAAATCTAAGAAAGTAGAAATAAAAAGTGTTACAAAATTGTTCGTACATGGAAAAAATTTGAGATAAATTTATAATTAAAATTTGCTAGAAAACGATGTCTCATTTTCAAAATATTTTTACATTTCAATGGCATTTTAAAAAGTCGTTTGGCTTAAAATTTTACTTATTTACTAAAAGGTCTTCCTTATTATTTTTTGTTTTTCCATTTCAATGACAATTTAAAAATTGTTTGGCTTAAATTTTTACTTGTTTTATTTACTAAAAGGTCTTCCTTATTATTTTTTGTTTTTTCATTTTAATGAAATTTTAAAAATCGTTTGGTTTTACTCTTTGCTTGCTTATTTCTCAATGTTCTATTTATTATTTAAAAATAACTCGTAAACGATTGATAACAACAAAAGGAATTCGAAAAGTCGTCATTTTTTATCATGGTATGATTAAATCAATTCGGCACATTACTAGATTCGTAAATTTATTTGGTTCTACAATGCAATGTATGGTGAAAATCTTGAAAGAAAAATAGAATCAAATGTAAGATAATAAAAAATATCATCCAACAAAATCAAGGAAAGAACTAAGAAATTTATAATTAAAAAAAATGTGTAATATCAATATTTGACTATTTCGAGAATTTTAACCGTTTACCAAAATATATATTTGAATTTGACCTAAAACGTTTTTACAAGTCCTCTAATCAGTTCTAAGTCCGGAATTTTTTAAATTTTTACTTTTGCAAAAAAAGAAAAAGGTGAGGCTTTCATTTGGGATATAAAAGATTAATTAGTTCAAACAGCATTACAATTTTACTTATTTGCAGATAAAAGTAACTTTAGCCTTTTAAGTTCTAATGGATATAGCATAGTATTTAAGGAAAAAAATATTCCAAGGAACTGAATATGAAAGAACAATAAAACATGGTGGTGGAAATGTCCTTTTGTGTGGGGGATCATATAAACATTAAGGACAAGATAATGTATTACTTATTGACAGAATGATAAATAATCTCATTTAAATATTTTAAGATGCTGTTTAAAATTATCAACACGAAATTTGGGTATTAGAAACAGCTTTTATTGAAAAAAATAAGAATTGTGATTCACAGTTGCCCACTGTCACATTTGATGTGTCTATAATTGTCCACCAGATCTGAAACCATCACCTCAGTCGCAAGGTTTAAACCCAATCGGAACATATGTGGAGAGAATTAGAAGGTGGAGAAAGCGACATAAAAACAGCAGTGATGAAAAAATGGAGGAACATTGGTGTAAAAATATAAAAAAAGTAAAACAAAAACCCTGGTATTCTGTATAAAAGTTGTAGAATATTCTATAAATTACTAAATGATTAAAAAATTACAATATTTGTTAATGTGTACAGATTTCTTTAAAGTTTACGAACATTTTGGTGCGATACTTTTTAGTTTGTTTCTTGATTATTTTAAAGAAAAAATATTTCGTACATTCAAAAAATATTTAATATATTTTGTTATTAAATAGTTATAAAACCCTTCCCAAAATTAACACTAGATTTGAATTTACCTTCATTCGTGCAATAAAGTGTTGGCAACCCTATTAAAAGAAACATTTGACAGCTGATAGTAAAAATGAAATGTTACTCGATAGAACAACGTAAGACTTGAATTAAATAAAAAATACAGCTTTTTTGTATAAATTGTTATATATTTATTGAATCGTAAAGTACACAGGTTTGGATTATGTTTAGAATAACACATAGGGGAAATGGCCTTCATGGCTTTGCTGGTACATATGCACTCTTTTGTTGAAATTTTCCATGACAATTTTGCTTAAATGTGGTTGAATATTCTCTTTCAATGCAAGCTTGCTTATGGGTTTGTTGGCCTAGACCTTTCTTTTCAAATAACTCCTTAAAAAGAAATCCAATAAAGTTAAATCATATGATCTAAGAGGCATTCTCAAATTTTCCAACGGTAGTCTCCAGAATTTCATTTTTTTTGAAATATCATTCAAAAATAAAAACTTTTGTTCCATCGTGAAACGCTCTATTTTTGCTAACCCTAAACTATCAGTTGTCAATTTTTTTTTCTATAGAATTACCAACACTTTACTGCACGAATAGTGGCGAATTCAAATCTTTCGCTAATTTTGGAATAATATTTATTGAAACTTTTTTAATTAGAAAAAATTTTGCTCACTAATATCTAAAAGTATCATAATCATTAAATTTCTAAATGGATTAACATCTTGGCAGTAACTATGTGAAATAATGAAAATAAAAGAGTATGAAAAAAAAAAAGAGTTTATTATCCAAACGATTTTTAAAACTGAAACTTATTTATACTAAGTGGCACTAATTATCTACTTTATTAAAATTTAAATTTCATTCAAATCAATAAAGAATTTCTATCAAAAAATGTAAATTTCAGTGTTAAAAGAATTTTCCAGGAATTTAATTAAAAATTTTATTCTATTCTTCTTCATTTTAAAACGATTTCTTAAAACCACAAAAAATATATAGTTCTTGGAAGATCTTAGAAGAATATAAAAGAAAAACATTCTATACTACACAGAAAATTAATAATACTCGAACTACATTCCAAGTAATTTTGCTAATAGCTTTCAAGACTAATACTACTAATTTTTTAAAAATATTTATGGTTTCTCGGTATCAGTTTCGAGAGTGTTTTTTTTTTAAAAGAAAGGCAACATGATTTTTGAATATTATCAAAATTTATTTTTCTACAAACATGGCACCGTACAAAGAAAATATTAATGTAATGAAAAGAGGCGTTAACCTACTCATATTTTCGATAATTTTTTTGATAGCACAAATTTTCTTTTATATTAAAATCCTCGTGATGGAATTTAGCTGCGCAGAGTTATTATTGCTGCTCACACATCCTATAAAAAGAGACATATAACGATATAATTTATTTTAGTGGAATTTAATATTCATGAGTAAAATCAAATAAAAAAGATATATGGTAGGGAAAATGTTCTCTTAAATTTCATGATTTTAGAAACATTCTTTTTGTTGGAAGCTTTTATTACAAAAATTCTATTAGCTCGTACTGTAAATTAATTAACCATCTTTATTTCGCATGAAATTTTTAATGGATCAATAGTTTTTAATATAATTAAAAAGATTATTCAAAATTAGACGTAAAGGTGCAATATTGATTTATATCAAGTAATATTTCCGAAATGGATATTCCTTTACTGTGATGGATATTCTTTTACTGTGATGGATATTCTTTTACTGTAAGGGATATTCTTTTACTGTGATGGATATTCTTTTACTGTGATGGATATTCTTTTACTGTGATGGATATTCTTTTACTGTGATGGATATTCTTTTACTGTGTGAGAAGAGTGATAATTATTTATGAAATGAGTAAATTCTTTTTAAATTTAACCGAAACAAATGAAAATAAACCATTTAGGGATTGTAATTAGTATTAAATCTTGTTATTTTAAAAATGCATTGTTGCCCATTGAGGATTTAAAATTCCCTTAGAATGACTAGGTCTTTCCGCTAATCTCTAAGAATAATAAAGAAAAATGTGTGTCTGTTGGCATTCTATTTGCTGGATTGTTGCCAAATTTGGAACAAATATAATGTTGAGAGCATGAATATGCACCTCAATATGAGTTGTTTTAAAATTTTAATTATTTAAAAATCGGAAAAAATTATTCTAAGCAAAAAAGAGATATTAGCATCAATTTAACATCTAAAAATTACTTTTTAAATGTATCAATTAATGAGATGCATTATTTTATATTTGTTTTGGAATTTTAAAAAAAGTAGTTTTTGGCATGATTTATAAAAATTACTTTTTATTCTGAAATGAGATTCAAACTTTTCCTATTGTTACGGATTTCTTCTATATTAATCCGTCGGGTTCTTTTTTACCTCGTATATATATATAGTGGTTGTGTATGGTGTTAGATGACGATGAGCACACACAAAATGATCAGTCCTTTTAGTTGACAAACACAACACAGGCGTTTATTTACAGGACGGGGACAGGACAGCACACAGACGACAAATATTCACAACAACTATGTACAGGATAACTATTTACAGCCGAGACGTACACACAGGACAATACACTGCAGATAGTAGTCCACAGGCAGAAATTCTGTAGTGATAATGTCCACAGAGCGGCTAGACAGGATTCAGCCGGAGAGGGAATCTTTATGGGATTCGCTTTACACCTCCTGGGTCTCTCCAGAACAGGCTGATCTATTCCTTTGTCTCTTCTTGCCTCTACTGTCGACTTACTACTTCGTACAATGGGACTACTCCTTAGTTCGGGACAGCTCCGTTCCCGACGACGACACAACGGGCTTTGACACACGACACAGGCTTCGTCAGTATATGCTACACAGAGATTAGCAGTCCTCCGTTCAGGACTCCACAGTTCAAGACCTTTCTTTCTTAGGTCTTCTCGATAAACTCCACAGCGCTACTTGTCTTCGTTGAACACCAGGCCGTACAGCTTCGGCTTATCTCCACTGCCGCACTTCGGCTTGACTCCACTGGATTCTTCCTCCTTTCTCTTTTCTCCGCTTCGACTTTATCCGTCTCGATTGATTACTCGATTTCGCCCGATTGATTTCACACTCACTACTGACTTCACTCACTTAGCCCTCCTCCTTATATATACCGGTGGTAGGCGGGGCTAAGGTCTTCTGGACCAATCAGGAGCGTTCTGGATGGATCTCGGCTCCTAGTGGACGGATCGGGAAAATTCTCGATGTTTCGGGTACTTTCCATTTTGTCGCCAAAGTCGCCAAATGGTCGCCAAGTTTGTCGCCAAGCCTTGGGACCTGTGACGTCACACCCACTCACTATTCAATGCATATTACTGTCAATCTGTCTTTCTTACAATGACAGTATTATCGCGGGAAAGCAAAACCACAGGTTCGTAACACTATATTATCATCAAATACTTAATCACGTATTTTAATGATTTTGCTTATATTTTCTTATTATTTAAATGAGTCTGTTTCTTCTTATTGATTTTATATTAGTGTTTTTTTTGTGGAATTTATGAATACAGATAGACTCCTTCGAATGACTTCATTCAAAATTTAATAGAAATTTGCACTTTTAACTAGGTAGAATTTTTGTGAAGTAAATAAATGTGCGCCATCTTTCTAGCTTAAAGTTCTTTTAAGTTACCGAATTCATATACAGAAGAATAGGTAAACAAAATAAAATCCTAAAAATGTATTTTTTCTTGAACAAAAACATTGAAATTCTTCAAAATCTTGAGTTCTATTTTTTAAAAAACATTTTCTCTTCGTATACTTCTGATAACAGAAAATAAAAATTGTATATTTTTTGAAGGAACTTCCAATTAATAGTGTAAATTACAAATTGGTTGATAAATAAGAGGAATCGGAAATAAAATGTAAAATTCTCAAACTGGAGGTCAATGGTAAAAATAAAGGTTTTTCCCCTCTCACACATTAATTCTAAAAAATAATATCTTAAAACCAATGCTTAAAGAAATAAAACTGATTGCATTAATTAACTAAAGGCCAAACCAAATGATAAATGAAATAATAACCAAAGCGACAGATTTCTCTTAATTTTTTTATCTTTGAAGTTCGGTATTTTTTTTTTCAGCATTGCATTCGAAATCCATTCAAAATTGAAATTAGAGCCACGCGCTTGATACATTATTACCGGAAAATAAACCAAACTCAGTATTTAAATAAAAATTGACTGGACAATATCACTGAATAATGGTTTTCAAACAGTGTAGATTTCTCTTTATAGAATACTCTTTTCCAGTTATGTTCCATCATATCTGAAATAACAGACAGAATAAATCGTGGTGACGTCACAAACGCCATGCTCGCTATCTATCGGATAAAACAGATTCTAAGTTCTTGAGAATTGTATAAAATATAATGCAACATCATATTCATATGTAATACTTTAGCTGAACATATTACATTATAAATATGATATGCTGCTCATGTACACCAGATATGTGCATGATATGCCGACTAACTATTGTACATCAGGAAACAGTGCACATAACTGAATAGTTAAACATTTTACGTCATGATGTGTGGCAATGCTATAAGGCAATTTTTTATACATAAAAAATAAATATTTGTCCAGTTTTGGGTTGTTTAAATGAGAAAAAAGCATAATAATATTTGTAGAAATGTCGTTTCCTCCTCCTCATATAAACGTAGGTTGAGAAAATTAGAAAAAAAAGATTTTATGTTTACATATTGTATTCTTTAAAATATAAAAAACTTTTTGTGCAAAAAATGTAAAAATATATTCGTACACAAAGGCATTTTAATTAAATAATAAGTAATTAAATTAAATATAACTATTAATTAATTAAATATAATTAAATATATTTAAAAAGTCTTGTTTGAATTCAAAGCAGATTCTCCTTCAAATAAAAATTAAAGTTCCAAAATAAGAGTTTTTTTTATTTAAAAAAATATCTAAAAAGTCATCTAATCATCTTTAAAAAGGCCTCGATATTAATTAACAAAGTTAATTAAAGATAGCGAATTAAATATCAACTATTCCAAGATCATTTCCACATTTTTAATTTTTAGGTTAAAAATGAATTGGATATTTCTAAGAATATTTTTCAATTATCTTTTATCTGAAAATTAATTATTATGGAGTATTGTATGCGGCAGAAATGAGATTTAAAATAATGTAGATGAAAAAAATTCCGAAATTATTTAAAGTTATTTGATAAAAAGAAAAATGCAATTTAAAGTTGTCTGATCTTAAACTGGTGTGAAGACACTGACTTCTTGAAGATTCTGGAATGAATATGAAAAGAATTAAAGGAAAAACATTCCAATTCGAATTCTGCAATCAAATTTCTATAAATATTCCGTTTCATTTTAAAAAGAGGAAAAACCATTTCCTAATACTGTTTTCCATTGCTCCTCTCTATGAAATAAAGCACAATTAATTTCACATTATTTCACAGAATATAGATAACGATACAAATTTCAAATATTCCAAGCTAAATCACACATTTTTAATTTTTAGCTAGAAAAAGAATTCAGCCCTTTGAAAACTAATTTCAATTATCTTTTATGTAAAAATTAATATTAGTGTTGTATGTAGCAGAAATGAGAGTTAAAATAATATCGATAAAAAAATTCCGAAATTATTTGAAGTTATTTGATAAAAAGAAAAATGCAGTTCATATTTGCTTGATCTTAAACTGGTTTGAGGACACAGATTTCTTGAAGACTTTGGATATGAAAAGAATTAAAGCATTCAAATTTGAACTTAGCATTCAAATTTCCATAAATATTCCATTTCATTTCTAAAAGAAGAGAAACAATTTCTCAGAAATTATAATTTAAAGTAAATATAAGAAATGTGAATTTTTGCAGCGTAATGATAAGATAAAAGAAGAATTTAGCCCCTTAATTAAATTAAGAAAAACATTATATTAATTTTCCCAGAAAAAATGAAATGGTTAGAAAACTTTGAGACAAAATAAAACTTTGATAGGTCAGAAACTGAGTCGTCAAATGTTGACCAACTTAAGAATTCGTTTGAATATTTATTGGAGATATTTGTATAATTTTGTATGGCATTTATTGAGGAAAGTTTTATCATATTGAAATCTTATCAAAATAAAAAAAGGTGTTTTATAGCTGCGATTTTACTTATTTAACAACTGCGATTCGCGCATGTGTAATGCAGCAGTATCTGTGCTTTGCACTTATCCGAGCCATGTGCAAAAACCTTAAACTGCGCATGTGAAAATAACAAAAGAAAAAGAAAAATCGAGGGACGCCAAAACAGTAATTACGAAGTCAGTTCCAAAATAACCCTAGAGATGCTTTAAAATGCGACGTTAACACAACAAAACTAAACAAAACTTTCACACTGTTTATTTATTTTAATACAAGTAATAACGTAACGAGTCACCTTCCAAAAATAGCATATTAATCCAAAATTTCTACTTTATTGTCTGCTGTATTTAGTGTGATTTAATTTATTCAAAAATTCTCTTTAGTACTTGATAAAGATATTAAATATGAATATTATTTAGAGTAAGTCTCCAGTAAATTACTTTAAGAGTAAATAAGAGAAGTATGAATGCTACGAAGATAAAACGGAAGTCTACGTCTACGTTAATGTCCAAAGGCAATTTTCCAATATTAATTTATAATATTTGGAAGACGAAATATCTTTTTTGTAAAATTCTGTTTTTTTTTTTTTTTTTAGAATGTTAGATACGACAGTAAATGTTCCCATTTTGTCCATTCATTTCTTTAATACAAAAAATTAAATTCTATAAAAACAAACTTAAATTATATACACTGTTGCCACACAAAACTAAATTAATACTAGTTCTGTGGATAAATATATACAAAGGTGGCGCTACTTGACATAGAGGAAGTATTTAGATAAGATTCACTTATTGATTATATAAGTGTATTTTTTCAATCTTACCTATCTTTAAACTGGTCAATCAGATAAAAAAAATCAAAAATGCATTTAATTTACCATGTTATTAGAAACAATCTGATGTACTTACTGCATTATTTAATTTACAGTATATCTATCAATACATATATTTTTGAACTCATACTCAATTTTATTATGGAGAAATGGGGTCCGTGATGGAGCTATATGACATTGCCAGCATAAGAGCAGATGGAAAAAAAGCTTTTATATTTAGTTATAGAAAAAAATGTTTTTTTTGGTGTAAAATCGCGTTTTTGCAAGAAAGACATCTATAAAGATTAATTTTTTAAGTAAATAATAAATACTAAAGCAAAATAATACTAGCAAATACTAAAGACAAGGAAATTAAATGTAAACAATAGTGATAAATATAGCTTAATATATATTTTATTTAAACATACGTAACAATAGTTTGTGTCACCTTCAAAACAAATGGTTCAAGTAAAGAAAAATTAGTTTTGTTTCTAGTAAAGGAAAAAAAAAAGATACTCTTTAAAAAACATTAAACTAAAATTAGCAAACAATTTCGCATAAGAAAAAAAAAATCGTTTTCATGTAAACAAAAATTAAGCTTAAAAATTGCTTGAATAATTTTCATTCTACAAACGATACATAATGAAAAAATGTGTTATAATTATTTTTAAATTTCAGTTGTTAAAATAGTTTTATTTAATGTTAAGAAGATTTATATAAAATTGAAAGAAAATAAGGTCCTAAGTTTGAAATCTGATTATTCTACCGTTTAAATAAAAAAAAATTCTTAAAAATTTGCAAATAAATGTAAAAAGCATTATTGTACAATATAAATGACAAAAGGAAAAAACAACTGATAAATTAAAAAAAATAACGATAACGATTTAAGATTCCACAAAACACTAAGGAAAAAAATGTTTTCTAAGATATAGAACTAATTAATAATTTTCGTATAATTTAAAAAGAATAAAATGGCTTTAAGCTTATTATAAAAGAACTCAGGAAGTAAGTCACTTATTTTAAATGTGAAATTTATTGAAAATAGTTTTTTTTAAAATAGTTAACGGCATATTTCCGTTTTTCTTGAAATCTTGGTAAAATTCTTAATTTAATTTTTATGTTTTAATTGCTGTATGTTTAAAACTTTAAAAAAATATTGTTAATTAGCTTTACGTTAAAATTAAATATCACACCTATTGAAAAAATAAATTAAATTCTCAGGACTAACCATTAACTTAGAAATAATAATAATAATTAATAAATGCTCTTCAATAGTAATTATATACTTTTAATTAAAATAAATTAGATTAATTTCAATATCATTGAAAAACCAGAAGGTATATTTAAAAGTTTTATACGTGGATTGTTTTTAAAAAATTTAGCTAATTTCTTAAAGAAACATTTCTTTATTCTTTTAAACTAATTTAAAAACAAAATGAAATTCTTTTAAACATAACGGTAAAAATATTTCCAAGTAAATAGTTCTTATCTTTGGAGTTAATATGGTCGTGCGATTTTGAATACTGATTATTAATGAATACATAGAATTTTCTTTTTAAGAATTCTTTTCTATTTAAACTAATCAAGTTTTCTGAAACAAAAGTATTTATTATGTGAATAGGAATTTGTAAAATTGTTGCTTTAAATTCAATCACTTAATCATAATGGTTGTTACTTTCATTTTTCAATTTTTTAAAATTTACCGTTTATTTATTATTTTTAATCAGAGTATTATGTAAATATCAATCAGTAGCTTAGTGGGTTAAGTACTCATGTTTTTGGATAAATTTTTAGCGAACATAAAGTCTTAAAACAGTTTTCAAATTAAAGAAACATTTTTCATTATAAATAAAGTAAAATAAATTTCTTTTAACATTATTTTTCGTCTTTTAGATATTTTAAATTAACTTTACAATACAAATCTCATACTAGGTTTACACTTGGCCAGTTGCAAGAAGGTGAAGAATGTTATTAAGTCGATGGCAAGTGATTGTCTCGACAGAACAACTACAAGCCGATGTACGTATTGTATTTTTTCTCACTGCGCATGCGTTTGAAGAATTTGGCGGCTTTTTTGGCGTGAAAAAAATTAATAACTTATTGTAGATTAATTCCGATATTTTTTGCTCTTTCTTATGCTAGGTTAGGCTTTTTTTAAAAAAATTATTTATAATTTCTTTTCTAAAGTTTACCAAATTTAGGTATGTTGACTTTTTATTTTATTTTATTATGATTTTTTGTGTGCAAATATACATTATTTCAATACGATATTCAATCAAAAAATATCAAGTACGCCAAAATGACAATTTATAGCCAAATATGCAATGCTTAAATCTTTCTTTTGAAGTTGTGGCAAACATAATTTAGTTTCTTTCAACGCATGCGCTACCAACTTTAAGTCTTATAACTGGCTGTTTAAACCCGGTATTACTATGAAAATTCTTTTTGGGCAATGTATTTATGCAGAAAAAAATTTGTTTGTAACTAACAAAAATATATATAATTCAATAATCCTTCGCCAAAACCTTCTTTATGTCTCACAAAATTTGTGATGATATTTTTAAAAATATTTATTTATTTTGATTTCTGTAGAAGAAAAATAACATTTAAATTTTATTGATATAGGTTTCTAATTGTTGAGAATTTTTTAAATTTCTAATGTTAACAAGTTTCTATTTTATTTATTAATTAAAAACAACAAACCAACATATTGCAAGTATTCTAACTATACTAACGTAAAATCTTAAGATTAAATCATTAGAACTAACTTACTGAAACTCTTCAAAGAGAACTGCATCAACAAAGAAGACAGACAGACATTTCGATAAATCCTACTCCAGACTGTTTACGACCAGAGTATTAAGAGTATTACTTACGGTCAATTATGTGGAAATAAAAATAGAAAGCAGTTTATTAAAGAACTCCGATAAAATTAATGTTCATCTGTGTTATTGAGATTAATTGGATCGGTTGCAACGCAGCTGTTGATTGACAATGATTCCATTGTAATCTTATCAAAGTAAAAGATTTGACAAATTAACTATCCATTATCTATTTATCATAATCAGGCCAAAAAGCAATCGTCCATTAATTGTTTAAATGGAGATATTCAGTTAGATTCAATTCGCAAGTACTAATATTTAATTTAAGGTATCCGACTCAGTTTTTCAGTTTCAAAAACTAAGAGCGCTTTTGCTTCCACTACTAATTATATTGGTCTCTGTTCAATTACAAACCAAATTATAACAAACAATTCATAAGTGATGCTTATTTATGAGAATCTAAAAACTTTAAATGCATTTTCTGAAGAAAAAGTTTTTTTTCCATTAATTTATTATACGAGTATCTTCATATTTAAAAAAAAAATCATTTTATCTTATTGAGATTTATAATTAGTGCTCGTTATGTTATGTAGAATGTAATGAACTATGGATATGATGTTGAATTCTCTAAAAAGGGATTTATGATAGTTTAAAATCGATATTATTGAAGAAAATTTGAAAATTTCATAGATAATTTCATATATTACTTTCACCTTAACGGTGCTCCTTAACAACGAAAGGCGAACACCTCCGCCTTAATTCGAAAAAGCGCCGCTCATTTGGGCTTGGTATGACCAAGTGGCATTAGAACCACCACCACCATCCAAATTCGAAAATTTCGTAGATAATTTCATATTTTACTCACAACATTTTAAAATTTTGAATATCATTTTAGATTATAGTTAGTTGCACTCTAAGATATGTTACACATGCAAAGTTTCAAAGAAAAATGAAAAACTACAACATTTTTTTTCTCTAAAACTATTTCAGATTTTGTTAATGAATGCTATAATTTACATCAAAATAATATTTTGCATCAAAAGTTACAAATATATTTCAATTTCATTCTTAGTCAGCATTTTATTCTTATATTAATAAAACAGATCTTAGAAATGTTAAAATATATTTTTAAAAAAAATCTCGCTGAACCTAGTCCGTATATCTTAAACTAATCACAAAAAGTATTTTAAACCTTTTGCTACTATGTTTAATTAAGCAGTTAGAAAAATCTTTATTTATGTAATGATTGTGTTTTCTATGATTAGAAAAATGGATATATGATTGAAAAATTTGTAATCATGAAGTTTTGATACTATTATCTGTAATCGGAACTTAATGTATCATGAAATGAAAATTTAAATTGAAAATAATTTTTTTATTAATATTTGTATTTTTTTGGATTTTTCTCATATATCTTAATCGTAATATTGTTTCATATGATTGCATGCGAAGCATCTATATATTTATAAATAGTGAATATAATTGTAATTTCAAAGAGCTTTATTTAGATTCTTTGATGCAATTTACAAAATTTTTAGAAATTAAAAAAATATGCAGTGGGTAAAAAAAGTCTCCGTACGCAGATACGAATGCAAATCAAAGTTTAATTTGTCACACAAAATTCTTAATGATAAAAATGAAAACTTAGAAATGAGTTAAAACTAATATTACTTAATATTTACTCATATTAAAAAGATGACAATACTGACAAAATTACATTTAAAAACTCAAAAAATGCCTTAAACATGGAACAAAAATGTCTCCTTACGGTGCTCTAGCACACGAAAAAAGTTTACAAAAATGCAAAATACATTTAACAAAAATACACTTAATGATTAGTTTGCCCTTTTTTTATTGTTTCTAGAGAAATATTGCATCAAATGCTACTAATGACACTTTTGAGTTCAACTTTGTTTTTTATGTCATATTTTTTAAGTTGCCGGCCAATTTCTTCCCTACAAATGTTCGATGGGGTTTAAATTGGGTGACTGGGGAGGGCTATGAAGTTGTTGTTTAACATGGCAAAGGCACCATTCTTGGCAAATCTTAGAGATGTGTTTAGAATCGTTGTCCTGATGAAAAGTAAATCCAGTTCCAAGCGATAGTTTTTCTGCCCTGGATAACGCATTTTGCTTAAGAATATCCAGATATCCACATCGATCCACATTTCCCTCGATGAATTGCAAATTTCCTACTCCAGAAGCACTCATACACCCCCACTCTATAACGCCGCCACCACTGTGCTTCACAGTTCCGCATAAATTCTTGGTTAGCATTTGTTCGTTTGGTTTTCTCCTCTCCATAATTCGGCCATCTGACCCATGAATGTTAAATTTTGATTCATCTCTAAAAAGAATGGATCCCCGAAAGGATAATGGCTTGCTTACATGCTTCTCTGCAAACTCGGGGCGCTTTTTCCTGTTGCACAAACTTATATAGGGTTTCTTCCAGGCCCTACGTCCATGATAACTACTTTTTTTAAAATGAGATTTCTCACGGTTTGAGTTGTAGCTAACCATTAAATCAGCTGCCAACTGCGGTGCACTAATTCGTGGATTTTTTTTTAACTTGGCGTATGATGTTTCTTTTATGCACGCGATTTAATTTTGACGGCCTCCCGGATCAATCTCTATCCTCAAGTGAATGAAGTTTACGATATCTTTCAATGATATATTGCACAGTAGACTTCGATTTTTAGTCATTTCACTAATCCTTTTCAAAGATAATCCATCTTTTCGCAACTTAATCACTAATTACCGAATTCCTCTGGGAACTTCCTTTTTGAGATGACCAAGAACAAACTTGAACTCAACAACTGTCGGTATGTTGTTTTCTTATAAGTGATTAATTTTCTAACGTCAAAGATTTACTGCGGGCCTGTTTTAAACAAGTCAGAAAGAATTTGCATAACGCGTACAGAAACTTTTTTTGCACTGCAATTTTCAATTTACCTTAGATATTGCAAATAATATGTTTTTCTCGTTTTGTAAAATTGAAAATTTATAAAAATCTCTTTTTATAGACTTATATTAAACACATATAAATAGTATTTAAAGAAAAAATGCAATACTTTACAATTTATGCTCATTTATTCTTAAATTTAGAGACCATACGAAAACTTTTTTTACCCACTAACCAGTTCGAAAATGCCGTCGGAAATATTGTCCGCAAACGAAATTTAACCAATTATGGGAAACTTGGAAGTGACGTCACACAAGTGACGTCACTTTCGCTGTCGTTTGCTGACGGGAAGTGCCGAAGATATTTTGCCGTGTGATAAGGCCTTTAGAGACATTGAGTTTTCACTTAGAAGTACTCCCGAGGTCCTCAAAGCCCCCAAAATTTTGGATCCATTGCGCATGCGTAGTATGGATTTTACTTAATATTGGTCAAATTGATGTCTGATCGATACTATAAAGTTCCTATGATTCTCAATATGTCTATGACTTCAACTTCTGGTCAGTCTGGAAGTATTACATCTCGTATTCTATGCGTCAATAGAGTCGAATGACATTTTTACACAAACTCAGGTTTCAAATTTACAAATCCGAGTTGCTTTGCATTTCCTTCTATCGTTTGATAGTACTCGCTGAAATGCACGGAAAGATACGAGTTTCACGTTGTACTCCGAGGTTCAAAATTACGAGGTCCTTCCCAAAATAGAACTAGTGTTGCTTTAATATAACTGAACTAAACTGCCCTAGTGTTGATGTTGACATAACTAAACTAAATTTCACGTTGTACTCGGAGTGATTCGCACGTACGGGGTCTCAAATTTGTAAAATTTGAATTTACGAGCTAGGCTTTTGAACTCATATTTTGCAAAAACTGTTTTTCAACAGGCATCGATACACTCTACTCGATGTCCTCTGTCGAATGATATCACATTTACGTCGCTTACGTTATTAAGAGCCAAGAAGTGGTAAAGGAAATTAAAAAAGAACATGATGTTGTTTTGGTTAGGGGGAGTTTGAAGCTCGAAATCGTGTAGGCAATGAATAAATCATAAATGGAGTGTCCAAAGCTTTCTTCCGATGACGCTTTGTAAACTTTTGAAAGAGCAAACAGAGGTGGGAAAAAAACCCCTCAATCAAACCTTCAGAGACAAAACCTTCAATCAACAGAAATGGATGATGAAATTTTAAAATTAGAAAACAATGAAAGTAAAATAGTTTTACAAGGGGAACAAAGAAAGCATAAACGTTTGCAGTGTGTTGGATATTGTGGGATTGGGCAATTGCTTTTGTCCTGTGGTTATGTTACTAGGCTTCAGATCCATAGGTCCCGGATTCTATTCTGAGCACAACATCACCTCCCACAATGGTGATCGCGAACAATGAACCTTCAATCTTCATGCAACTGTAGTGGCGCCATCTACTAGCAACCAAAGTCGTCAGACTCAGTAAGCCGAGACCTTACTACCAGACCACCGCTGTTGATTAAGAAGTAACTCATAGTAGAGGTCTAGAAAAAAGAAAAGCGATATTTCGCAGAAGACCGTTTCTGTATAAACACGCCCTAGATAAAAACATTGCAATTAATGGCAGAAAATTTAATAATGTTAATTTAACTTGTTTAATATGAAACAAGTTAATATCAATTAAACAGTTTAATATTACGAAGAAATACAAAGGTGTATCTTCGTATTTCTCTTTGATCATGCATATTTGAATGTTTAAAAAAATATTATTTTGGAAACAGTACTCACTGTAGGATGGATATGTGGTGATATCTTAATAAGCCAGATAACATCTAGGGGGCATGAGCAATTGCTTTTGTCCTGTGGCTATGTTATTAGGCTTCGGACCCAAAGGTCCCGGGTTCTATTCCGAGCACATTTCACCTCCCGCAATACTCTCAGTTGTATCACCTAACTTCAAACACAGAACGTGTCCATTTGGATTCTGAATCACAACCATCAACACAAAACGTCTCCGTTCCATTTCTGAGTTTCAAATATTACTTTAAAGCTCTAAACAATTCATCGAAAAAAAAATCTCACATGCTAAATTGAAATTAGCGATTGTAGATTTCATTTTTTTTTCGTTTGTTTAAAATGATTTAATATTACGATTTTAATTTTTCTGGTCTCCATCATTCTATAAAGCAAAAATAAGCATTGTAAGTAAAAACGAGTTGAGTTCTATCTTAGTCATTACAATACAGAATGTATATATAACTCAAAATGGTATGCATTTATTTGTGTATAAACTTCGCGAATAGAATGAAATGCATTTATAATGAAGTGAATTTTTATTTAAATATGAATTTATCATAACAAAATTTCTTAATCATGGATTTTGCTTATGAGAAGATGCTGGACGAACTTTGACATTTAGAAACCGCAGCATGCTTTTATTTTATTTTCCATAATAAGTAATGCTACAAAATACATGTTTAGTTCACTTATTTATTTGAATTAATATCCGAATCTGCGTTAAAAATAGGTAATGTAAGATTGACATAATTTTGAACTACGTTCAAATAATGAGGACGATTCCTGATTAAAATTTATAATCCAAATTTATCGATTTTGAGGAATACACATTGCCATCCCTGATGATAATCTAATGCTAATTTTTAAATTGTCAGAAATAGCTATATTCTACAAATGAATAATATTTTAAATGTCGTCAGGAATTATATTTTGTTTTTAATAATCAATAATTCCACTACTAAAAAATTTCAGTTTAAATTTTTATACTGTCCTCGGCTCTTTTAATTATTTTCAGTAAAATATTTTCGATATATTAATATTTTATGCATTTTGCAATCATGGATAACAAAATAAAAAAAAAAAATGTTTTATTGTTTTTTTTGTTTATAAGTTTGCAAATGGCTCAGAATTTTATTTTTAAAAATAAAAATAAGCTAAATTATCTATTTGTTATAAGACTTTATATACTAACTCTAATTTCTTGCTTGTTTTTAAACAATTAATAAAAAAATATTGAAATATATGTAATAGTAAAGCCTAATTTTTGAAAGAGTTTTTAAAGCAATAGCAGACGATAATTATTATCGTTTATCACAAAACATTAACAAGGAATAAAACAGATTTAAATTTATGTAAACAATTAAAAACGTCAAAAATAAATAAAAAATAGAGAAGAGCAAAAGGAATTTTTAAGTTGGATTTAAAATGCAATTTTTATCCGTAAAATGTTTTTATAAAAGTTTCTTATGTACAGTCATAATTTAGTTGGAATTTTTCTGATTAATATCAGATGTTTATTTTCTTTTAGAATCTAGTTTAGAATTCAATCTCAGAAAATTCAAAATTCTTTAAAGGAAATAAGAAGCAACAAATTAAAAGCTAGAGTAATCTTCCTTTTAAAATCTTAAATAGGAACAATTATTGTAAAAAGTTAATGAATAGTCTCAAAGGCGAAAGCAAATTGCCTCTTCATAAACAAATATTTTCTCTGTTATTAATCCAGAAATATTTATTATTTCCAAATAACATTTAAAAGTTCATATTTCTATACGAGTGGAAATAATCTCTCTGTAGCTTTCTCTCATGATTGTAATAAAAATTTTAGTATCCTCACATTCCAATTTCTCATAAAATTTGGATTTTTTAAGTTCAGTAATGTAATGCTCTTTTTTTCTCTACCAAATGTAGCCAAAATTTAGCAAGAAACTAGAACACTGGTAAAGAATAAAACAATAATAATAAAAAAATAACACAATTTGGTTTTACTGTTTCTTATTCTAGAATAGAAAAAGTATAGAAATCGTCAAAGATTCCCCCTGAATTCGTAATCTTGAGAATTTTCCAATTTTTAAATCCCTATGAGTTCGAAAAAACACATTTGTTGATAATGTCTTTCTGCATGTCATTCTATGAAACAGATGACTCAAAAATCTTTTGATTCAAACACATCAAATTTAATGTAAGGTCTTTAAACTAAATTTGCAAATTTTCATCAAATTCTGAGCAAAATCTGTTCAGGGAAATTAGGTCTGTCCATCTGTACGAATATAATTTGACACGATAACTACAAAACCAAGAGAGTTAGATGAAAAAGATTTGGTACACATACTTAATATCTATTGTGTAGACTTCGATCAAATCGTGAGCCAAATCCAATTATGGAATGTCTGTTTGTAGATGTATACTTTTAGAAACGTTAACTTGAAGACTTGAAGTTGCGGGCTTTAATATATCGAATTTGGTATGTGATAATAGGAATACAAATATGGTTCTGTGTTAAAATTTTTACTTTAATCGGTTAGGAAAAGCGTATTTAAAACTAAAATTAGATTTTCGGATAATATTAATTGCGTATTAGGGATTAATAACGAAATAAATCGCTGATGAATCAATAGATTCAGTAAAAATGCCAAATTTTCATCAAAGTCTGATACTTCGTAACTATTGTACTTCAAAGCTATACAAGGTATGTGTTGTGTTTTAGGGCGTTTTACAAACTCGTTGACAGTTACATATCAACGATTTAAGCAGAGTGAGCGCCTCTTGTTTCTTTACAATAGCACCAACTAGGGCCAAGAACACAACTTAGTTACTCACGCGTCACCAATCCTTTTTATGTGGCGGAACTTTATTCATGTATTTTATTCACGCATCCACAGATCGTAATTTAGATCTGAATCAGAGAACGAGCACTTCTGAACCAGCTCCGCCAGCGGTATTTCTCTAGACGTGAAGGACTTTATGATTATGACAAATTTATACGTGAGCCAGCCACCACGACAGACGGGGAATCTTCAGCTGGCGGGTTCGAACTCGCAACCTAACCGACACGAGTTCAACGCCCTACCAATCAGGCTATTCTGGCCTTATTCAAGGAATTCTTTTTGATAATAATACCTGCATTAGAAGTATACGAGAACGTTTGTGGAGACTGTTCCAGGTAATTTTATTTTATTTATAAAACGTTTGAAAAATCATTTTTCATCAAATTAATTCAATAAAACTTATAGGATACAATGAAAAATATTATGTTGTTGTTGTTACTAATGACACTTTTCAAAGACAAGACCACTGACCAAGTCAGCGGTTTTAAGTCGAGAGAGCGCCTCTTGTTTCAGTAGCTCCATCTGGGGCCAAGAGTATGTTTAGTCTACACACGCGTCACAACCTTTTTTTGTGGGGTGAAATTCATTCATGCATTTCATTATCTACTGATCGTAATTTAAACCTGAATCAGAGAACGATCACCTCTGAACCAATACCCTCAGTGGTATTACTCTTGACATGGAGGACTTTATGACCAAGACAGATTTATATGTGCACAAGCCACCACATTTACAGGGGATCTTCTGCTTTCGAACTCACAACCCAAGGGATGTGTTTAGTTTAGTTTAGTCATATTAACGTCCCATTTTAAAGCAACACGAGAGTTATTTTGGGACGGACCTCGTCATTTTGAACATCGATCAGATGACGAGGACGACACCTGAGCTGGCACCCCCCTTTCCGAACCACACCACAATAGCAGGAGGACGTTTGGCCTGACAGATTTAACGTGCAAGAGACCCTCTCACACGATGATTCTTCGGTGGAATTTGAGTCTCGAACCTGAAAACCTCCGGTTCCGAAGCCGAGACCTTACCACCAGGCTACCGCGGCCCCAAGGGATGGGAATCCAATACCTTACCAATAAGGCTACATCGAAGTAAAAAACATCTTTTATATTTGCCCCTAACGATCATTTTTGAAATGACAAAAATTTATTATAAGAAGAAAATCATCAAGAAATAATTAAAAAAAAAACATATTATTTCCTATACATTTTTTGATTTTCTTTTGTCTCCAATCAAATTAAAAAATAATTCTGCTTTGACGGATATTCAAATTAGTACTTTTAAATAACTTTTCAGGGATTAGCCAACACACTCAGCGGGTGGCTGTCGGAATTGTTTCGGCTGATGATAAATACATTCCCCGTTTTCTACTCGACAGCTAACCATGCATGTAATAAAGACTGGCATCGCTAATCAGCCAATCATTGGGTCCAGAATTAGAAACGATCGCGGTTGCAGTTAACGAAATTGCAGTGAAGATTGAAATTCTAATGGCCGTTATATATAGCACTTTAAATTGCCTCCTGTCTCTCTAAAAGGTAATAGAAGTGGCAATGGAGTTTGAGATATCTGTCACTGTCTTCTGAATAATCGGATATTAGAAGTGATGATTGAAAATGCTTAAAACTTTTTTTAATGGTTATAAACTTTTTAAGGTATCCGACTACGTTCGAAGGACAATTAGGTAATAGAAGTGGTAATAGAGGTATGAGGTATCCGTCGCTGTCTTCTGGATAATCGGATATTAGAAGTGATGATTCAAAATGCTTTACAGTAAAGTCGAATATCGAATACAGTAAAAGCTCTTAATTCGCGGGGTATATGTTCCATAAATATGCCGCGAATACAGAAACCGGGAATACGGAATGGTCATTTATGTGGGATTGTAGGGAATACGTTCCTAGGTGACATAATAAAAAAAACAAATACGTAAACAAATTAATTGAATTGAAGTTTTTGAACATTTTGATTAATTATCCTAAGGTTTAGGCAATGGTTTGAAGAATTTTGTCATTTTCTCTTGCTTGGCAGTTTTTAAAAGCTCCTTCCATTCAGACTGACACGTAGCAGTCGCATTAGCAATTTGCCTCTTAAAAATATGACTCCTATCCATAGACGGATCAATGTTCATAAAGAAATCGCAAAGCTAATTTGTCATTCTTAAACCTTCACTAAGATTTTTCAATTTAAATGTCACATTTCCAGTGCTTGTTGAAGCCTCTTCTTCAATGGGCTGTGAATTTAACATTTCCTCTAAGTTGGTTTCAGTCAGATCTTCATCTTGTGATTCAAGCAATTCCTGAATGTCACTTGATTCTATCTGTTCGAACCCATCTCGTGCTATTCTATTCGCGATTTCGGTTATTTTTGCATTTAACAACATACTTTAGACAAAGTTGTAATAAGATCTGTTTTACTTTCTTTATTAGTCCATTTTAAGGCATTTACAAAGGATATTGGGTTGATACCTATTGGAATCCTTTTATTATCATGTATGTACTTATTAGATCCGTGCATAAAGAAATTTTTTCCGCGAATATAGGAATTGGGTCGCATTTTTTTAATCCGCGAATAGTGAAAATGCGAATGAAGGAAGAGCGAATAAGGAGCTTTTACTGTGTTATAAGTGATGATTGAAAATGCTTAAATTTTTTTTTTGATGGTCGTAAAATTTTTAAGGTACCCGACTACGTTCGAAGGACAATTTGTAAAAAATTTGTTTTTTAAAAAACTATTAATGATTTTTACTTGTATTGTCTATTATAAACACTGTAAACACGCACAAAAGTTTTTGAAAATATAATATCTTTTGAGAAATAAGAAAATTTGTAGTAAATTGTGATGAAATTGTACCAAAACGGTGGACACTCTACACAAAATAGTAATGCAGCAATCATGTTGTTCTTCTACACAAGGTATAGAATATAATGATGAATGAAATGTATCAAAATCTATGAAAAATGGTGAGATGCAATGAAGGTATGAGTAAAAATATTCTTATATATGCATTTTTTCCATAAATTCACAACTGAATTCTTCTAAAAACTCCTATAAATGAAAAAGTATTCCACCAACAATAAAACTTTTGGTTCGTTCCATTGCCCATATTATTTGAAACTCTTGCTGGAATTTGTATGTAAATGCCTTTATTAGTATTTGAGATATCATGTTAACGGTGGAGAATTTTTATGAAAATGGAAGTCAAAGACAAATTTTAGCTGAAAAATATGTAACCCTGGATGATAGGTCAGGCCTTCCTTTTCCTAGAAAAGATAAACTGTTTTGGAAAGAGAAATGTCTGAACTACAAGAAATAACAATTAAAAAAACATTCGCCAATGTGGTCGATAACCATCGTTTTTAACGTAGTCGGATACCTTAATATGATAAAATTTTTAGACTTGCAATTTTTGTGTAAATTGTGAGGTTCAAAAAAGGTTCAAAATTCTCTGTCGCCAAAATCATTGTATCTGAAACAATCAAATTTGGTAATCAGATACTTCTTGAATAGTAAGTGTATCGATGAGAGAAATTTTAGAAATTTCTACTAAATTTAAAATCAATATTAAGTTATTATTAAAATATAAAGTATAATAATCAAGTAGTATCAAGCGTAGTATATCAAATCAGAGTAGTATATCAAGTATAAGAGTCATAGTATCAAGATTTTAGTACTTTTTTTCAATATTTACTGATGCTAACTTTAAAAGCAAGTTTAAATCATTTCAATTTTTTTTTTTAAAAAGTTGTTTTTTAGATTTTTATTTTCAGACTCCAGAACAACGAGAATTCTGTGCTTTGAAGATGATTGATTAATCCATATTATTATTTATCATGATCTGACTCCATGTGACGGTTTCGAAGCAATCACTCTACATTTTATTATCAAAAAAAAAAATCTTTATTCCACACACAATAACATCTTGTACTTTGTCATTGGGAGCTACTCTTGATGTATTCCTCCGCGCTCTCTGAGAGGCTGAAATACTGCGTCATGCTGCGCCTCAAGGCTATTTGAGGATTAATGGTGATGAAACACACTATCGAGAGAATCAGAACGATATCTACAGTTTCAATGATATATAAGTATTTGGAACATTTTTTTTTCAACCGAATGTAGCCAAAACTGAATACAAAACTACAATTTTAGTTACAGAATCCCTCACAAAATTTCAATACCTATGATGGTAAAATTCTACATGGATTTCGCGTGAAATTTAATATGAATTTTTTTGCATCAGTATCTAAAACTGTATGCCAAATTTTATTCATCTCGTCCTTTATTTTTTTGTAGTTATTACGTTTACAAAACTACAATCGTTTAATTTGACAACAAATCTAACAAATGCAAAGGGATTTTCTTTTGAATTTGAAAGAAATCGACGAATTTTTGTTAGTTAAAGATATAAGAATTTAAAAAAAGTTATATAAGAGTTAATAAAAAACGCTTTTTTAAAGTTATCGCATTTGCTAAGAGACTGAGAAATACGGCGACAAATATAATTCTAACCAGCATAAATAATTTCCCTAAAATTTTCTTATTAAATATTTTAATCTCATTTTCTAACATTAAACTTGAGAATTCTGAACGAATATTAAACGAATTCCGAGATACAATAAATAATTTCTTTCATTACCATTCTGAAAGAACACCAATCTTTACAATTCTAAAAGAACACACAAATCTAATATATAAAAGTGAATATTCCTTTGTCAAATAGAAAAAATAATATTTATGCTTTTTTTATGTATAGTTCAATTTCAACGAATGTATTTATTGGCAACAAGAAAATAAATATAATTCCAAATCAAACGAAATAACTATTTCGAATTCCAAACGATATTTTCAAAATATTCCTGGAAAATTAAGCATTCGCAATACATAAATGCAATTAAGCAATACATAAATAAATTAATGCTTAGAAATGTATTCATATAATCTATTATTTTAATGATATCTTTGATTAACATTTTTTCAAATTAAACAAATGATAATTTCGCAATTGATTCAGATCTATTTTCTCAAGCGTTATAAGTGTATTAATCAACGGAGCCAATTGAATGCATTTCAGACATATTTCAACTCTTCATTGACGGGGATAAATTATTTCGTTAATTTAATTAGGGTATCAGAAGTGCTCGTAATGGTATATGATAATGGCTTCATCAATATCGGTGTTTACTGAGTCACAGTGAGTTTTATCATTATCAATCATGTATCATGAAACCTCATCATCATCATAATTCATTTGCGAATCGTATTCGTGATGCCAAAAGTATGTTTAAAAATTTCTTCCATAGGAATCCATGCAAAATAGGACAACCTATACTAATATATAAATGTGAAAGTTTGGATGGATGGAATTACTACATCACACTAGAACAGAATTGGATGAAATTTTGCTCAAAGATAGATCATAGTCAGGAATGGAACATAGACTACATTTTATTTCGGTTCATTTTTTATTCATTAAAAACTAACTTTAGCGCCAAAAAGCTGAGGTCAAATCCCGCCAAAGATAAGGCGCCAACATAGGAAGGCGAGAAGAGGTTAGGTTAGGCTTAGAAGAATGTCGACCAATTATTTCGAACGATTCTATTAATTTTCTTTTTTGTTTGATGTATTTAAAATCAAATGTTATTAATGAATCGATCTTTTGGATTCATTCTGATGTACTTTTAAATTAAAAGAAAACAGAATAAATTAAATAAAAAAATTCTCATCTGTATTGCATTACCGCAACTGGCGTAGGAAAGTCAGACCTGTGAGTCACGCCAATTGGCGTTGAAAGTTCGTGCGTGATTGTTGCGACATCAACCGTGTTTGCGCTTGATAACAACTGTATTTTCATTTAAATTAAAAGTTTAAAAACTACTGTTGCAGATATCTCAATCTCGATCAATAAATAAAATGGATTTGACCAGATTTTAAAGAAATAAGGACTTGATTTGCTGTTTTTACTTTATTTTGGGCATACAATGTAACAATTGTTTCTACGTTAGTTGTGTGCTTTTGTTATAAAATTGTAATTATATTATATATTTTCCATATATGTTTATACTTTTAAATACTTTTGAATGCAATATTTTCTTTTTGCTTACATTTGTGTAAAAAAAAATCTTGCTAGTTTAAATACATCAGTAATTTTTTACAGAGGCTACTATTCATTTGATAGGTCAGGCTTTTAGAAGTTGTAATTGAATTCCATCCTCCAAAAAAGTCTTAAGATTTGCCCCCCCCCCTCCTTTCAGCATTTGGACATAGTATTCCAAAATTGTTATATTAACTTCTTCTAATTATTTTGTTACATTTATAAAAATTAATTTCTTATAATGCTGCACATAATTTATTGATCGATTAATTTTTCAATTTAATTCTGCTTGAATATTCATTATATATTTAAAAAAAACATTTCTTTCTCATTGGTTATTTTTTTTTTAATTTAGAGCTGTTGTTGGAGAGGTTGATGATGAACTTGATGCAAGATTAGACTTGTCTAACATTAAAGCAGAACCACTAAATCCTTAATTACATTAAATATTTCATTCTGACACTTGTTTTTACTTGTAAATAAATGCTTGTTTTATATTTTAAACCTTGTTTATTAAATAAATCTACAATGAAGAAAAACATAAAAATATTTTTTAATTCATTGAATCGTGGGGTTTTTTATGGCATTCCTTGATTAAAGAAGGATTAAATTACCTTGATGCATTTTTCTTTATTGGGTTTCTTTATTGGTTAACTCTGATCGTTTTTAAGTTAGGTTTAATTTTTTGTCATTATTTGATAGATTTTCGTACATATACATCGAAATTTCCTCGCGAAAAGAGTCGCGGGTAATAGCTAGTATTTTATAAATCAGTGGGAGTGGTCTCTACAAAATTTTCTCGCATTCTCTCTAATTAAGTGTTATCTCAAAGAGCGCTTTGCATGGCAAGGGAATACAATGGAATAAATTTTTTACCTTTGATACGAATTTATAATTTTTATTGAGTCTTTGGCATCACTCTTGGCTGGTTATTTGGCGATTAATCCTTTTCATGTGGTTAATAGTATTTCAAAATCGAATTTGTATTTTGAACACGTTTTTGTCAATCAAGTGAAATTAAAATTTAAAACAAAGCTATACTTAAAGCTACAAAATCACACACGAAATTTAATATATTTCGGTCATTGCATTTTTGAATTATCACTTTTACGTGTTTCTAAAAACACAGATCGACACACAATCGTTAGATTTGGCTCAAAATTTGGTAGATATTTCGATTATACTTGCTGATTCTTTGCACCAGATTTTATCTTTCTATGTCATTTCGTTTTGTAGTTATGATGTTAAAATAGATTCAAACAATCAGGCAAACAGGTTTCTTCTGAGAAGAATTTGGACAAAATTTGGCAGTAATCAAGAAATTGAATATAAAGACCGTATGCAGAATTTCATCCTTCTAGATCAAACACGTCCTTGAGTTTTAACTTTGTCATAGAGAAAGAGTTTAGTTTAGTTATACCAGCGGGTGACCGAGTTCCGCTCGGAGAAATCAGGTATCGAAGCTAACTCGAAGATTTAAATTTTCCAATTGTGATTTATCAAAACAATACATGCCATAAGAAAATTTGTGAAACCATTGGTGAAAAGATAACCGGTTAAACCTCGGCTTTTCATCGTCCACCAGCAATGTCATGCCTTGATGTTCCATTGGAAATACCCATCTGCACTGGTCTCTTCCATGTTTGCTGACCATGCACGGAGCGCTTGGGTTCATATCACCACACGGGTTATGGATCATCCATTTCGAGATCAGTTCCAGATCATCTTCTGGAAACTTTATTAGTTCGCCATATTGGCTATAGATGGCAGCACGTTACCGCTTGAAACCTATTAGCCAAAATGGCGAACTAAAAAAGTTTGAAAATATCCTATCTGTAACTCCGAACTGCTCGACCATAGCGCTTCAAAACCGGCTCCAATTGATTCCTCGTGGCCAAAAACCCCAGACCCCCAAGTTCACCGGAGTTTATTAATTCTGGGGCGATTTTCGACTTGGCAACCATTCCTCGTATTATAGTATAAGATTAACGTCCCGTTTAAAGCAACACGAGGGCTATTTTGGGAAGGACCTCGTAATTTCCATCCACGGTCAGATGACCAGGACGACACCTGAGCTGGCACCCCCCTCTCCACACCATACCACACCAACGGGAGGTGGTTTGGCCTGACAGATTTAACGTGCAAGACACCCCCCTCACACGACGGTTCTTCGGTGGATTCGAGTCTCGAACCTGAAACCCTCCGGTTCCGAAGCCGAGACCTTACCACCAGGCCATCGAGGCCCTTCATAGAGAAAGAAAGACGTATAGACGGGCATTTTCCAAAATTGTGTTTCCGAACTTCGAAAGATCTTTTTGATAATTGCTGTAACTTTATCAGTGCTACGTAAAAGAAAATAAAAATCATCGAACCATTATCATCCATGCTACGTAAAAATCATCCATTATCATTCCGTGTATCAAATTTTATCTTTCTAACTCTGTTTGTTTTGCAATTTTTGGGTTAAAATATATTGGAACAGTCTGGCAGACAGATTTATTCTGAGCAGAATTTGTACAAAATTTGACAGAAGTCTACAAATTGAGTATAAAGACCGTATACAGAAATTCATCGTTTTAGATCAAACCATCTTTGAGTTAGTTAACTTTGCCATATAGAAAGAAAGATATATGGACGGACATTTTCCAAAATTGGGTTTCCGAACTCTAGGAGATCTAAAAATGCGGAGATACCTCATCTCGAGTTTGAATTTTTTGATAATTACTGTAACTTTATCCATACTATGGGAGATAAAAAGTTTAAAATAATCGAAAAAATTTACAATGATGAAATTTATTTTTTATATTGGATGCTTTTTAATGAAAAATTGTCTAAAATCTTTTATCTTCGGTCAAGCATCCCAAATGAGACACAGCATTATTGTTAAATACATTTGTAGCGTGTGTAAGTACTATCTTATTAGTGTGATGTTTTTCAACATACGATGGAATAAATTCCCATGTTTTCATCACATTCCTTTATTTCAATGAAAAGTTGTCGGGTCGCTCTAATGCCACTTGTTCATACCAAGCCCGAATGAGCGGAGCTCTTTCGAATGAAGGCAGAAGTGTGCACCTTTTCTTGTTTACGAGCACCGTTAAGGTGAAAGTAGGAATTTTGCTCGAACACACACGGCACAATACTATTTAGAGGGCGGTCGAACTCATTCATCCATCCCCAAGTCAGAATTTAGATCCGAATCAGAGACCGACTCATCCCTGATTCAGTACCCCCAGAGGTATCGTTTTGTTATGGTAACTTGGAGGACTTTGCAGTCAAGACATATTGAACGTGCCTCAACTGCCATTAGCCAATACGGCAGTCTTTGGCAAGGACGAGGACAGAACTCGCTACCTTTCGGTTGCGAGACTGACGCTCGACCAACTAAACTACCGTGGCCCATGAAAAAATTTTGTTCTTTCTAATCCTTATTTTCTTTCTGACTAACTTTTTCCTTCAGCTTTTGCTATCACACAGACTGTAGCTCTATTGCCTCTTTAGAAATGGATATCTTCGTTGCTATCCATTTCTGCTATTTCTTGGTCAGAGACACACATTTATGGATTGAGTAATTACCATCCCTCAAAACATTTGGAATCGTGTTCGATTACACTATTTGTTTAAACTGTGTTCTATGCGGGTATTCATTTTTTTTCACATAAACTTTTAAGACTGACTAATACAAACCAAACCGGCATGTGACGTCATAGTACCTCTTCGCCATTAGTTTGTTAAAATATCGCTCAATAGCACATTCGCTGCCACTGACGCACCCTCGCGTGACAAATAATATGTAATTGTACCAAACCATCTATGTTAGTAGATGACACCTTCTCTCTAAGGTAGCAAAGAAAGGGTCATCTAATTAGATAGATGATCCTGATGATCGGGCGTGGGTAGTGACAGTGAACGTGTTAAGGGAATCACTTTTTACATTTTTATTTGCTCACGATGCCAATTACTCATTATGAGAGATGATTGTTTAGCGAGGTTTGACTGCTCTACTTTGCAAATATTAGTAATTTTTTGAATTTTGAAATAGTGTAGTCATATTATTGATTCTGCCAAAGGCACTCAAAAATAAATACTGAATGACCGGACCGTCGCTACAGCAACACTGGCGGGAACCATGGGTAAGTCCTAAGGGTCATCTCGGCCACGATAGAACTCTTCCCGTAGGAAGAACGTCCCGTCATTTATGGAAGGAGTCAGATCTCACCTTTAGTGTACCCACCGGGTTGGTGAGTTCCAACCACCATGCCGGAAGCATCTCGTCCTCAATTACGATATCACTTTCCCCCCTCCCGGAGGGTCTTTAAAATAGCGTAACATTTATTGTATATTTAATGAAATAATGTAAAAAAGGTTTGAACTTCATAGCAAAATTGAAATGTAATTTTGAAAACTAATGCAATTTTTTTAAATTCTTCAATCGATATCAGTAAAAAAATAATAATTAAATTTTAGAATAGTGCATCATTATTGGTTGAGTATTTAATCAAGCAGTGGAAAAGTTTCGAATTTCATTGCAAAATTGAAATCTAATTTTGAAAATTTATGCAATTAAAAAAATATCGTTTGAATTGGTATCAATAAAAATAAAAATAATTCAATTTTTTAAAAAAAACCAGCGGGTGACCGAGCTCCGCTCGGAGAAAACAGGTATCGAAGCTAACTCGAAGATTTAAATTTTCAATTGTGATTTATCAAAACAATACATGCCATAAGAAAATTTGTGAAACCATTGGTGAAAAGATAACCGGTCAAAGTGCACCATTGTAAACTATTCTAAACAAAGTTAGAGTTTGGAAAGGGAACTATTCTATACAAAGGTAAAGTTTGAAAAGTCATAGGAAATAAAATGTAATTGATAACAAAAAATTATACAATTAAAGAAATGGTACAAAGTGAGCAGTGTAAAGATTGAAGTGTGTTGAAGTTCAATATTTTTGACAAATTTATTTAGAAAAACCAAACATATATACATACATAAGAAACATATTATAAACCTATAACAGCATAAACATAATAAACATTAATCATCGATTGCGAAGTCTTCCATGTTGTCCAGGTAGTTTCTTGTCGGAGAGGCAGGTGCGACTGGTGAGTTTCTCTTGTTCAGGACTTCTTTCCATACGACGTTTCGGGTGTGGGTTGGATTCTCAGGAGGTAGCAGGACCTTCAACGCACTTTGACGCTCGACTCTTGAAAACGCGACGTAGAGCATTCCGTGCACGAAGACCGTCGTGAGGAGAAACACGCCGACGAATTCGAATGTTTGGCCTTGTGACTTGTGTATCGTAATGGCGAATGCTGGAGTAACTGGGAATTGGTGCCGTTGCATAGTTGCGCCAAGCTGTGATTTGCTGGAGTCGAGCGTGATCCTTGGAAGGTGTACTTGACGGCCTGCGTGTTCACCGATGATGATCTTAGCCTTGATGATGTTGTTGCAAAGTTCGGTGACAATCAATCATGTTCCGTTGCACATTCCTTCAGAGACGTCCAAGTTTCGGAGAAGCATGATGATGGCGTTCTTCTTGAGCTTCAGATTGTGTGGAGGCAAGTCGGCGATGTTGATCGAGTTCAGGAATTCAGGCGCGAATTGAATTCCCCCTTCATGTTGATTCTTTACCGAGTCGAAACTTGTGTATGTCTTCTCTTCGCCTGGAAGCATAGCGATAATCTGCTCGTTGATCTTGTCCTTATCGTCGTTCAATGGTGCAAGAATAGCGCGATTCTCCATTGCTTCGTAGTTCCCACTTCTGAGGCATGGTCCGAAGATTTCATCGATGAGGTTACCACCAGAGCGAATTTCTTCTGGGACTTCTATTTCGCCGAGTTCATTCACTTCGAGTTCCCCGTCGCCGAGCTTTAGCAGGTATTTTGCGAATTCTTCTTCTTCGGGATCAACGCGCATGTTCTTTTCGAGCGAATAAGTCTTGAAGTGTTGCCACAGATGGCTTCTCTTGATCAAAAGGTCGAGTATTTCGCTTTTGTTGGCACGTTGTTGAACTGGACAGCACTGTCGGAAGTCGCCACCAAGCACCATGACTTTGCCTCCAAACGGAATGTTGTTGCAAATCGCGCGTAGGAGTTCGTCGATGTTGTGCAAGCCGTATTTTGACATCATCGGAGCTTCGTCCATCAGACACATGTGGGTTTCTTTGAGTGCGTTCGCCTTCGGTGATCTTGGTTTGATGGATGATCTTGAGTCGGATGTAAGCGGGACTTTCAAGCCAAAGGTTCGGTGCGTTGTTTGACCACTCGGTAGAAGAATCGCTGCTATCCCGGTGTAAGCCATGCATTTCACTTTCTTAAGCCTTCCGGTAACGAAACGATACAGCGTGCTGTAGACGAATGTCTTCCCGGTTCCTCTTGGTCCATCTATGAAGAAGCATTTCGCAGCAGGAGTCGGGTCTTCAAGTGCTTGGATTATGGTGTCGACGATTTCACGCTGCTTTTCGTTGAGTTGCTGGTAAATGCGGTCTCCGATTGCTGTTGATTCGTCGACGTCGATCATATAGTGTTCCAAATCTTGCTCATAGTTGTCGATGTCTTCCATGCCATGTGTCTGCACCCAGTATCGGAAGTTGTGGCCTTCGGTAGCTTCGGTGTTCAGTTTATGCGCGATGATTCGGTAGGCACGCTTTATCGCTTCTTCTATGGAACCACCAGTGCATCTTGCTTCTCGAATGAAATCTTCCGCGAGGTCCTCTTTAAACAGTTCCCATAATCTCTTCGGGTTTTCTGGCGCACCAAGTATCAGGATTTGAGCGAAGAGTATGCGCATAATACTTGGCATTTTCGATGAAGCAGATTCGCGGAGTCCTTCTACGTACTGTTGGTCGTCGTATGTGAGGCCTCTGGCTAGACAGGCTTGCTTGTAGGTTGCGTGCTGGACACCGTCGACAATGTAGAGGTCTCTGAAGTTCGTTGGTTCTTTGACGTGGAACAAAAGCGTGCGCAGAAAGAAAAGTTCTGGCTGGGAAACGAAGTTGACTGGATGTACGCGACCAATTCTGCTGCAAGCATTCACGTTCTTCTGCCAAGTGCTCGTCTGGCCAATCCATCGGTAGTGCTCCGGCATTTCATGGTAATAGTGGTAGGTGACTGCCTTTCCGTTCGCTTCGTCTTCTTTCAGCGCGGTGTTATGGCGGAAGTAAGCCCTTAAGGTCGATACCTTCTGTCCAATATCGGCAAGGTCAACTGGCGTTTGGTCCAAGTTAACGCCATCTTGTCCGGGTAGGTGAATGTCAAGTCGAACGATGGTGTGGCTTTTCGCTTGGATCTCGAAATCCTTGAATATGCGCCAACATGCTTCAACTGGTGAGATATAGCGAGCTTCCACGTACTTCTCCGGCTCGTTGTAGATGATCGTCTGTTGGTTTTCGACGGCCTTTATCGTAGCACAATCATGGCCCTTGTAGATGTACTTGTAGAGGTATTTCACCGGTCCGATGCTGCCGACGAATTCGACATTGATGTGGCATTGATACTTCTTGAGCAGGTAGGCGTTGTACAGGACGACGTGGCGGTTGTCTGTGGTGACGCGCTGGCCGTTGCAGTCTTTCCTGTAGATGGCTTGCTCATGCGAGAATTCTGGGTTCATTGGATCCATCAATGGATTGTAGCGTCGGCGATACCTCGGCTTTTCATCGTCCACCAGCGATGTCATGTCTTGATGTTCCATTGGAAATCCCCATCTGCACTGGTCTCTTCCATGTTTGCTGACCATGCACGGAGCGCTTGGGTTCATATCACCACACGGGTTATGGATCATCCATTTCGAGATCAGTTCCTTGAGTTCCGGATCATCTTCTGGAATTTCCGCCGAGATAAAATCGTCAAGTTGGTCAGCGCTGTGAATCTTGTCCGCTGGCGACATAATCACTAATAGGTGCATATGCGGTAAACCTCGCTTTTGGAACTTGATGGTGAAGACGTACGCGGATGCTCATCCAAAGATTTGATGCGTCATGATGTCTTCGACGATTTGGCTGAACTTGAGACGTGCGACTCTTGCAATGATGTCTGGACGGGTTAGAGCCAACAGGCTATCCGGAATTGCGGCGTTGAATTCATTGCGTATCACTGACAGGAGTTCTGGCCACTGCGGATTGCAGGTAACGGTGATAAAAAATTCGGGCGATCCAAATCTTCGCACTAATGCCATGGAGTCTTCGAAATTCTCAGTGTACCAGCGCGTTGATCCGGGAAAAGAGGACGGTAGGATGGTTGTTTCGCCAATTGCAGCATCTTTTTGCGCAGCCAAGCTTCTGAGCATGTTGTGATCTCCGGCGTATTTCTCGGTTTGAATTTTACGCTGATGGCTCTTTATCCACTGTATGCGATCTCTTTCGACGCGAATGTAGATGTCGACCACGTATTGCTGGAGTAAGCGTCCGCCAAAGTGAAGTGCATTAAACTCGACCAATCGTTGATCTATTCCTGCATTTGTGCAATGGATCGGGAGTGGCTTGGCATATTTCGGACGGTAGGCGAGTCGGTAACAGGCTAATTCTGCGCGTGTAACATGATTTCTTGATGGATAAGGCGTGTGCAGCGGCATTCCAACATAGAATCCAAAAGTTCCTCTCGGGTAGAAAAGCGGGTATGTAAAAGGCTCGACGCGACCATCGATGTTGCTTAGCTGCGTGATTTTTTTTCCGCGTTCTCGCATGACCATTTCATTCTCTGGGATGCTTTGATCGGCATTGAGAGTCAAGACTGCGGCTATTTCGTTTACAACTGGTGCGTTGAATCGTCGAGGATCGTCGCCTTCACGGTTTGTAAAGACGAGGTGGACATTGGACGGTTGTACTCCGGCTGCGATTGCGCGTTGGTTGGTTTCTTCGATCATTTCTCTCGTCATCATAAACGATTGGGCGAACGGGTTGTTAAGGCGCATGATCTCCTGGAGTAGTTGCAATAGTTCTTGGCTTAACTCTTGGTTGAGCTCAGATCGCGCAGCTGTAGCCTCGTCCGGGTCCATGAAGTACATTTGGGCAAACTTCGGCTGTTCAAATCCACCTTGCGGGTCTTGAGACGGGCACGTTGCCAGGTTGATCTTGTGATGGACTTGACCGCCGGCGATAAACGCGTAGATTCCATGTTGATTGACGGTTCTGTCGTCGTCGACTTTGAATGAGGCAAGTGCAAAGCAGGCGTCGATGTTGCGGATCCTTCTGTGGAATTCTTCCGATAGGCGGTGTTGTCGTGCAAATACAAGCGCTAATTCGTTTGGAAATTCTGGCATTGGTAGTTTGATTCTTCCATGTAAGCAGCAGTCGCCAAATGAATCTACGTGTATTTTGTTCTTCACTCTTTCTTCTGGGAAATGCAAAGCGCCATCGTGGATGCAAGCGACGTTAAATGGACCAAGACTTTGGTATTCCACGTCGGAAGTTGCAGAATTTTTGTAGGTTGACGCAGGCCGAGATTTCGCAGCTCTACGGAGTCTTGCATTAAGGCGGCGTTGTTCCTCTAGGCGAATGTTGCGGCCCCTCATTGTTTCGTTTTTTCGTCTGCGTCTTGCATAATCGTGGTATTTTTCTCGTTGAGATGCATTAAGTTCCATCAATATATCCGAGATTCGTTCCTTGCTACGCTGCTTGACTGCTCTTGTCGGGCGCAACGGCGTTATCATCGGGTCTTGGATATTCAAAGCGTGCATATTGGTCGAAGATGTGAAAGATGCGGCTTCAGATGGTCCCGACATGTTCAATTGGTCACTGTTCACAACGAATTCGTAAATTTGCTTCCGTTCATCCGCTTCTTGAAAATTCTTGTCCAGGAAAAGGCGTCGAGGAGAGAGGTATTGTCGAGCATAAAAGACGATGTAAACTCCGCAGGAAGACGCGTCATCTTGGTGGTTGTAAGCGTTGCGAGGTTTCACGATGCATCCTTTCAGCTTTTCATTCGTAACAACGGTATTCAAAACGTGTCGCAGTATTTTTCTCAAAACAGCATCGATGGGCAGCGGGTTGTCGACTGGATTGCAGACTAATAGTTGACGTTCTCCATAGCTTGCTTCGTAAATTCCTTGCATCCAGTGCTCGCCTCTATCCATTTTAGATCTCTTGTGAATGGGAATGAGTAGCACGTCGAATCCTTGTTGAACGCCGTATGGATAGTTGGAAGCCTTGTTCTGGTCGCTGATATCGTTGACAAGAGCTAGTCCTTCATAAGCGCCATCCGCTGTTGTAACGTAGAAGCGTGCGACAAATTCAGGGTGAAGTACGGCAACTTTGACGGTCGGGGAAGCTTGTTCGGCGTAATGGAGAAGCATTCTGACAATGACGGTATCTTCTAGTTGTCCATTTGAGGGTAGAATTGAGTTGATCGCTTGTTGTTCCAAAATTCCGGCTCCTTGAAGAATTTCATGTAGAGGTGCGTTCTGCATGTTGAAAATGTGGCTTGAAATCTGATGAATGTTGAAATGTCGGACTTTGTTGACGGTGATTTGAAATCGAAATCAGTTCCTTAAATATTTTTTTGGAAATTCGAATATTTGGAAATTGGGATTTTGAACGAATCAAAAAGAACGAATCTTTTTAGTTAACGAACGAGCGCTAAATTCAAAATTTCATTAACAAATTTCCCTTAATAAAAAGCTGTGGAATTAGAATCGTACTTTTTTAAAAGAAAATTTAGTAAAAATATCAAAGTTATCCTTATTTTTTTCTGATGAATGTTGAAATGTCGGACTTTGTTGACGGTGATTTGAAATCGGAATCAGTTCCCTAAATGTTTTTTTGGAAATCTGAATATTTGGAAATTGGAATTTTGAGCGAATCAAAAAGAACGAATCTTTTTAGTTAACGAACGCGCGCTAAATTCAAAATTTCATTAACAAATTTCCCTTAATAAAAAGCAGTGGAATTAGAATCGTACTTTTTTAAAAGAAAATTTAGTAAAAATATCAAAGTTATCCTTATTTTTTTCTTTTATATTTGTTTTACCTTAATTTTGTGATTTAAAAATAATCGTGTGGGCATCAAACTTTATTAGTTCGCCATATTGATATAGATGGCATATTGGCTATAGATGGCAGCACGTTACCGCTTGAAACCTATTAGCCATTATGGCGAACTAATAAAGTTTGAAAATATCCTATCTGTAACTCCGAACTGCTCAACTGTAGCGCTTCAAAACCGGCGCCAATCGATTCCTCGTGGCCAAAAACCCCAGACCCCCAAGTTTACCGGAGTTTATTAATTCTGGGGCGATTTTCGACTTGACAACCATTCCTCGTATTATAGTATTAGATAAAGAAAATGCACTTAAAAATGTAGCAATTTAAAATAACATAAATTTTATTTACATTGAACAGCTGAGATAAACGCCAAAATGTCGCTTAATTTTTAATTATTTTTTTGCAATTAAAATCTCAAAGGAATCATTTCAACATGCACACTCTCAATTTCTATAGTATATTGTATCGGATATTAACGCATACACATGCACTCTTTTTCAATACTAATATAGTTTAAGGCTATGACATAAGTCATGGAAAATATTCTTATAGCATAAAAGATATACACTGAAGTGACAAAAGTCATGAGATGACTGTTAATATCGTGTCGGTCGTCCTTTTGCCTGGCGAAGTGCAACAATTCGACGTGTCATGGAGTCCACAAGTCGTTGGAAGTCCTCTGCAGGAATATTGCGCCATGCTGTCTGTATAGACGTCCATAATTGTGAAAGTGTGGATGGTGCAGGAGTTTGAGCACGAACGGACCTTTCGATGATGTCTCATAAATGCTCGATGGGATTCATATCGGGCGATCTAGGTGGCCAGATCATGCGCTGGAATTGTCCGGAATGTTCTTCAAACCAATCGCGAACAGTTCTGGCCCGGTGACATGGCGCATTGTCATCCATAAAAACCCCATCGTTGTGTGGGTATGTGAAGTCCATGAATGGCTGCAAGTGATCTGCAAGCAGCTGAACATAATCATTTCCAGTCAAGGATCGGTCCATGCCATGTAAAAAAAGCCCACACCATTATGCAGCCACCACCAGCATGAACAGTGCCTTGCTGACAGTTTGGGTCCATGGCTTCGTGGGGTCTGTGCCACACTCGACCTCTACCATCAGCTCGTAACAACTGAAATCGTGACTCATCTGACCACGCTATGGTTTTCCACTGGTCTAGGGACCAGTCGATATGCTCACGAGCCCAGGAGAGTCGCTGCAGGCGATGTCGTGCTGTCAGTAAAGGCACTCGAGTCGGTCTTCTGCTGTCATAGCCCAAGGAAGACAAATTTCGCCACACAGTCCTATCGGACACGTCCCTCGTACGTCCCACATTGATTCCTGCAGTTATTTGACGAAGTGTTGGGTGTGTATTAACATTGACCATTCTACACAGACTTAGGCGGTCTCGGTCGTTAAGTGCAGGTGGTCTCCCACTGCGCTGTCCATGATGGGATGTGATGCCTGAAATTTCATACTCTCGGCACACTCTTGATACTGTGGATCTCGGAATGTTGAATTCACTAACGATACCAGCAATGGAATGACCGATTCGTCTAGCTCCAACTAACATTCCACGTTCAAAGTCTGTTAATTCTCGTCGTGCCGCCATAAATCACGAAAAACCTGTTCACATGAATAACTTGAACACAAATGAAAGCTCTGGAAAACGAACTGCGCATTTATACTTTTTCGCTGCGATACTACTGCCATCTGTATATTTGCATATTGCTATCCCATGACTTTTGTCACTTCAGTGTATTAACATGAAGATAATATGTTTGAGTACGATATATTTACTTAAGCAATTTTGTTTTATTTTTTTATATTCAAATTATGAAAGCATATCTTTAAAACCATGAAAATATAAATTTTCAAGTTTAAATATATACATCTTCTTGAAATAATCATTTAAATCACGATACGAGTTAACGGCAATAGAAGATGTGCATTTTTAAGATCCGAACTCGGGACCATTGGGTCCATGTAACATAACCGCTAGACAAAAGTGTACACTCCTGTCTGGAAGCTCTTATTTGGCTTATGAATTTACCACCACATTCAAATTTTACGCATAAAACAATCGCATAAAAATTATGCAAATATAATAATGATATATTAAATTTAAAACTAATAATTAATTAAACTAAGAAAATCTGGCTGGTTCAAAACTAAACAAAATAAAAACTGAAGGTTCAAACCTAAAAGAAAGTATCAGTTTATAGAAATCAACAGTAAGAACAACTTCAGAAGTCAAATGTTAGGAAAAAAAATCAACATTCTTTTAGTTAAAAAAGTTTTCTTATAATATCAAACATTGTTAAGCTTTTGGAAATTCTAATTAGACAATTCTAAAAAGTCAGATAACAATATATTCTTTTTTCTCAACATTTTTGGATGTCATGCCCCGATACTAAAAAAGGCAATCAAATATAATTGGACGAAACGATTTTCTGAATTCTGATGTTAAAACAGAATATACTATTCACAGAAAGGAAGAAACCATGACATTCAGAAGTGACAAAGCGATAAAAAAAATTCTTAGTGATTTTTTTTTTCTGATTCGAATTGAACTTGATTTTGATTTCTTTTTGCTATCACTTCGTACCAGAAAACTTCATTGTATCTAAATACAGTTACTTGATGGAACTTTTGTTTAATATTTAAAAGATATTTCATTCCAATTCTCTTTCACGATGGAAATGTATTGATTTTTCCAAATGAAAATCAAAAGAGTCAATCCAAATAATGATCTATTTAAATACGATTGAAAGGCATTTAATTCCCAAGTCCGAGATATTTTTTTATTCTAAAAAATCCATTTTAAAAGAGTTCGTTTTATTGCCATTGACCTTTACCGTGGAGCCTTTTAAATTAAAATTTAGAAAGGGGTGTAAAAACGATATTTTATTTGTTTAATATACTTCTGGACAATTAACCCCCGGGTGGGGCACCTCGTAATTGTGGATGAGAGGTTTTCCGGCATGGTGGTTGGATCACGCCAACCCAGTGGGAACAATAAAGGCGGGGAATCTGGCTCCTCCCATCGATGATGGGACGTACTTCCTACGGTGAGGGTTGTACCGTGACCTGTGTATGGTGATATCTTAATAAGCCAGTAACAGCCAATAGACACGAGCATACGCTTTTGTCGAATGGATAAGTTACTGGACCTCAAACCCAAATATTGCAGGTTCGATCCTTAGCGGAATTCAACCTACACGTTGGCACAATTCCGCCAACACCATTGCCACATTGGTGACCCGGATGTGATCGTTCAAACTGCATCATGGCGCCACCTACCCGCAACAAACGTAACCAACACAAAGACGTCAGACTCACTTGACGCAGCAGCAACTCTCTTCGCTCTCCATTACACTCGGCGTTATCAAAATCGTTTGCCTTCTACAGACTCACTGGTTGGGGAGTATTGTGATGACATCTTAATAAGCCAGTAACAGCCAATAGTACGCTTTTGTCGAATGGATAAGTTACTGGACTTCAAACCCGAACATGGCAGGTTCGATTCTTGGTGAATTTAACCTTCGTATTGGTACAATTCCGCCAACACCATTGCCACAGGTGAAGGTATTTTAAAGACCCTACGGTTGAGGGGGAAGGTGAGGATGAGGGGCTTCTCCCATCGATGGCGGGACGTACTTTCTTCGGGAAGCGTTGTACCGTTTCCGGTGATGGCCCTTAGGACTCAACAACAGTTCCCACCAGTGCTGCTTTAGCGGCAGTCCGGAGTCATTCAGTATTTCTGAATGTCTTCGGGTGTCAGCAATATGCCTTACTTACAGATTATTTCTCCCTCATCTCCTTAAGGCACCTCCTTACTAAGGATGAGAAGCATCTAGTAATATGATTGGTTCTCTCCCAACCCTTGTGGGTATAGAAAAAGATTGGAGTCGATTACCTCTCATTGATGATGGGACGTACACCCCAAGGGAAGAGTTGTTCCGTGGCCGGTGATGGTTCTTATAACTTAATGTTAGTTCTCGCCCGTGTTACTAAAATCGCTGTCAGGTCATTTAGATTTTTCTGTGTGCCTTTGATCGGTTCGGGGGGCCTGGTGGTAAGGTCTCGGCTTCGGAACCGGAGGGTTTCAAGTTCAAGATTCGATTGCACTGAAGGACCGTTGTATGAGGGGTCTCTTCCATTTTAAATCTCAGGCCAAACGTCCTACCGTTAGTGTGGAGTGGTGCGGAGAGGGGGTGTCAGTTCAGGTGTTGTCTTCGTCATCTGCACGTGGATCAACATAATGAGGTCCGCCCCCAAACAGCCCTAATGTTGCTTTAAAACGGGACGTTAATGTAACTAAACCTGGTCGGGTTGGAGTAGCCTTTTAAGATTGTATTCTATTTATTTGATTTTACTTGACTTGGTATATACACAACATTGCCTTTCAAGCGAAATGCTAGCCTGTAAATAGGACAGGACATTTAGATTCTTGCCTGTAAATAGGACTCAGGAATTACCTGGGTCTTAATAAGCTCCTGAGTTGATTTGAACTTTTTGTTTTTTGTTTTCGATAATAATATTAATTTAATGTTTTTCAATCCATTCAATCGTAGAAGGCAAATTTATTTTAATGATTTGTAAAATTACCAGAAAATTTTCACATATTCGCAGTTATTTTGTGAACAATAATTTTCCCGAAGCCAACATTTCGTCTCTTCGGTGAGATGCATAAGCTGTCTAAAGATTTTTATTCTGAAATACGTCAGAAAATATTTCTCAAACTTTCATATTTTGGAAGCAAAATTCGAAACTCTTCAAAAGTCGTTAAAAGTCGGAAAAAAACCCCCGTCAAAAGACGTTTTGAGCATTTTCTGTTTTTTTCTAGTACAATTTTTATTTTTAGCCTGCACAAGTGTATAGAAACTTTTCGTCTAACTATAAAAAATGTTTGAATATGATTTTTCAGGGAAATTAATTTTCTGTGGAATTTAGAGCTTAAATATTCTAAATATATCTTTATCTAGGCATGCGGAACTTTCAAAAAAATAAATGAAACTAATATTTTAGAAAGCAAAATTGTTAAAATTCTATCACTTCAAATATTTAAAATCTAGAACCTTAAACATTTTACATGCTCTTAATTATGATACTTTTAAACTTACTAGGAAAAAAGTTTTTATTTTTATTTTTTATTAAGGTATTTGAAAATTCTTTGAGAACCAAATGCGTAGGAGCAATGGAAATTCTTTACGACTTGGTACTTAGAAAAATCCTCTGAATATTTGAAATGATTTAAGTTTCCGAGAAAAAGTTATTTTTTTACCTTTTGTACATATATAAAGCAGGGAACGATAAAAAGTTTTTATAAAAAACGAACTTGAGATATCTAGGAGCACAGATTTTAAACTTCACAGCTTGCAATTTTGCTACAATTTATCTTTATGAATAAAAATGAATTTTTTCAAACAAACTGTAGATTTCCATTTCGTGAAAATTCTCCATAAGAATATTTAATAATAATAGTGTTACAAACTTCTCTGTGGGTTCGTGAATTGAATAGGCTTCTTAAG